>WNWK01035847.1:0-19524 GCA_009830355.1 Cherax destructor | reverse complement strand
TATACCCTGATATAGTTTTAATTTCCTCAAGTTTTCCATATCTGAGTACAGTGGACCCCCGAGTTTCGGTCACCTCGGAAATCGAACAATTATGTAAGTGTAATATTGTAAGTGCTTTTGTAAGTGTACTTTTGGGGGTTTGAAATGTACTAACCTACTTGACATTATTCCTTAAGGGAGTAAATTCGTTCGGTAATGGCACTTGAGCAGCCTTCTGTAATAAATTATGACCAAAACTCGGGGGTCCACTGTAGTTGAAATTTCTCTTCATTGAACTTCATATAGAACTTCATATTGTGGTGCCCCATGGCCTGGTGGCTAAAGCTCTTGCTTCATACAGCGAGGTGTCCAGGTTCGATTCCTGGCGAGGGTAGAAACATTGGGCGTGATTCTTTACACCAGTTGTCTATTTTCCCCATCAGTAAAATGGGTACCTGGGTGTCAGTCGACTGGTGTAGGTCGTATCCTGGGTTTTAAATGACTAATCTAATTTACATTTATCCTTATGGGAACAAATTCGTTTGGTAACGGCACTCAAACAGCATTCTGGAAAGAATTTTCCACGAAAACCGAGGGTCCACTGTAGTAGTATGTCATTTATGTCAGCTAGGCCTGTATACCTTGTACATGTAGAAATAGATACGTATTATATTATTATTATTATTATTATTATTATTATTATATTATTTTGAGTGGCCATTTGAAGATTTGGTTGATGTCCACTTGGAGTTTTGCGGTGTCTTTGGAGGACACTGTCATGGCCATTCGGGTGTCATCCGCAAAGGACAACATGGAGCTATGGCTTACATCTCTGTCTATGTCAGATATGAGGAATAGGAATAGGATGATAGCGAGTACTGTGCCTTGTGGAACAGAGCTTTTCACAGTAGCCGCCTCAGACTTTACTCTGTTTACTATTACTCTTTGTGTTCTATTTGTTAGGAAGTTATAGATCCATCTACCAACTTTTCCTGTTATTCCTTTATCACGCATTTTGTGTGCTTTTACACCATGGTCACACTTGTCGAAGGCTTTTGCAAAGTCTGTATACACTACATCTGCATTTTGTTTATCCTCTATAGCATCCAGGAACTTGTCATAGTGATTCAGTAGCTGAGACAGGCAGGAGCGACCTGTTCTAAACCCATGTTGCCCTTGGTTGTGTAACTGATGGGTATCTAGGTGGTTGGTGATCTTGCTTCTTAGAACCCATTCAAAGATTTTTATATGGGATGTTAGTGCTATCAGTCTGTAGTTTTTTGCAAATGCTTTACTGCCACCTTTGTAGAGTGGGGCTATGTCTGTTGTTTTTAGTGAGTGTAGGATGACCCGTGTCCATGCTCCCACTCCATAGAATGCTGAAGTCACGCGAGAGGGGGATTTTTGCAGTTCTTGATGAACACAGAGTTCCATGAGTCTGGGCCTGGGGCAGAGTGCACGGGCATGTCATTTATTGCCTTTTCAAAGTCTTGTGGTGTTAGGATAATATCAGAGATTTTTGAGATGACCATATAGATTGTCGACCCTTAGTCTGGGTAACGGCTCGCTGAACATTGAGTCGTATTGGGACTTTAGTATCTCACTCATTTCTTTGCTGTCATCTGCATATGTCCCATCTTGCCTAAGGAGGGGCCCAATACTGAATGTCATAAGAATGGCATAAGAGCAGAAGTATTTTTTTTTTTTCAATTTCCTTTATGGCCTTTAGTTCTTCCTGAGATTCTTGTCTCCTGTAAGATTTCTTAAGCTTAAGTTCAATACAGTGGACCCCCGGTGTTTGTGATTTATTCGTTCCAGAATGCTGTTCAAGTGCCATTACCAAACGAATTTGTTCCCATAAGGAATAATGTAAATTAGATTAGTCCTTTTAGACCCCCAAAAATACACTTACAAAAGCATTTACAAAAATACACTTACATAATTGTTCGAGTTTGGAGCAGTACGTAATCCGGGGGTCCATTGTATTTGCTATTTCTCTGACCAGTGCCTCCCTTTATATTTCAGATATATTGGCCCTCTCTCAGCAGCTCTGTGATTCTTCGCCTTCGTCTGTATAGAGAGCGTCTTTCTCTCTTTCTAGTTTACGTTTTAGCAAACCAAAATTGAAATTACACATTGTAACCTTTACAAAAAATAAAATCTTTATTCTTTACTCTTTTATTCTCTTTCTTTTTCTTAATGAAATGTGCCTTGAACAGACTTCAAGAGCCACAGAGTTAATTTTTTTGTAGGCAAAGGTTTGGATCTGTGTTGTTTAACCCTTTCAGGGTCCAGAGGCCAAATTTCAGAGGGTGCACCATTGTCCAAGAATTTAAAAAAAAAAAAATCTTATTTTTTCTTATGAAATGGTAGAGAATCTTTCTCTGAAGGTAATAAACCAAAAAGTCTGAAATTTGATGGAAAATTGACGAAATTATGCTCTCGCGAATTTTGATGCATTGGCTATATTTACGCATCGGCGATTTTGCCGACTTTGACTCCCATTTTAGGCCAATTACATTATTCCAGTCGACCAAAGTCTTAGCTATTTCACTAGTATTACTTCTATTCTATCGATTGAGCACAAGAAATCGCCCAGTCAACTGTTTCAACTACAAAATAAAGTGATCGGAAATTGGTAATTTAGCCAATTTAACTCAGTTCAAAATATTCCAATTTCAAAATAGGGTGCAGAATAAACAATGCAGGCATTCCTGGCACTAAAATAACATTTCCTCTGTTCATTAGTTACGTTTTCAGTCTTTACAAATGAATTCCATTTTGATTTTTTATTCACATAATGAATTTTTATTCAAACCAAAAAATGGAAGATTTACTTTTATGCAATATTGTAATAATTGTACAAATAATATCACCACATTTGTGAACGTATATTAGACCCACCAGCTGGCGTGTATTAGACGTGTGAGGTCATTTGTTTACTCTTGAACATCGGCAAAAATTTAACATTTACGTTACTTTGAGCTCAGTTTCAAGCCATTTCCAGTACTAAAACCAATCAAAATCATCTCTATTTCTGTAATACAGTGGACCCCTGCCTAACGAGCACCCCGGAAATTGTACAATTATGTAAGTATAATATTGTAAGTGCTTGTGGAAGTGTATTTTTGGGGGTCTGAAATAGACTAACCTACGTGACATTATTTCTTAAGGAAGTAAATTCATTCGGTAATGGCACTTTAGCAGGCTTCTGGAATGAATTTTGCTCGTTAGGCGGGGGTCCACTGTATATCTTCCATTCTATCAAATGAGACCAAGAAATCGCAAATACAACTATAAAACATATACGAAAAAACACTACAAAGTCGGTTTTAATCAAAAATTACGGTCTCAGTTTTTTTTTCTCTCATTATGCACTGTGTGCTGCAGGATTTGTTTTATGTGGTGCACACTTACCACATAGATGTATTCTCTCATATCTAGGTCCAAATTTACCGCTCACATATTATCTGAGTGAGCTGAGCTCATGGCACAGAACTACGGTTTGGACCCTGAACTCAAAGCCGTAGAACTACGACATGGACCCTGAAAGGGTTAAGATATCTTCTCAGCTTGTTTCATTTAGGACAAGCTGGCATGTTTTGTCTTAAAAGTACACCATTTGCAACATACAGTATATAGTGAACCCCCGCAAATCGGGTGGTCTGATTATCGGCCGGCTCGAAAATTGATCGCTTTTTTTGGCCCAATTTTCCCCCGATTATCGGCCTGTGTACCAGACCTGTCCGCCTGCCCCGCGCTTGCGTGCCTCACCGCGCATGTGTCGTGAGCAAGTCTAGTGCTGTTTACCTTTGAATGAACATTACCCAGCGTGCTCATTCAAACATTTCACAATAAATTTATTGTGTTTATTGGTGATTAAGTGATTGTCACTGTGAAATAAGTCACCATGGGTCCAAAGAAGCTTCCTAGTGGCATCCCTGTGGTAAAGAAAGTGAGGAAGACCATCGAACTGAAAGAGGAGATAATAGAAAAATATGAGAGTGACATACATGTGGGGGAGCTTGCCAGGATATATGACAAAAGCAAATCAACAGGGATGCAGGGAGTGTAGCAGGGATGCAGGAAGTGTAGCAGGCATGCAGGGAGTGTAGCAGGCATGCAGCAGGCATGCAGGAAGCATAGCAGGCATGCAGGGAGTGTAGCAGGAAGGCAGGGAGTGGGGATTTCCCTTCCAAACACTAAGCCCTCCCTCACTCCTCCTCTCTATCTTCCAGATGCCAGCAAGTCTCTTCAATAAAGGCAAGTAAATGTTATTTTAAATGTAAATTTATTATTTCTTGTTATTATGTGTTATAATGTGTTTTGTGTACGTATATAAAACTATACTTATTCTCTATAAAATTTATTTTTTGTGAATATTTTTGGGTGTCTGGAACAGATTAATTGTATTTACATTATTTCTTATGGGAAATAAAGGTTCAGAAATCGGCCAGTTCGATTTTAGGCCTAGCTCCTGGAATGGATTAAGGCCGATTTTCGGGGGTCCACTATATATAAGTAAAGTAAGTAAAGTAAATTTTATTTCATTGCAGATTGCAGATTACATAGGTATTGGTAGTTACAATGTAAATTGAGTGCAAGGAGAGCCACTGACATGCCATGGCATTAGGGGCAGCTTAATCTAGTAACTTAAAGACTACAGTGTACTCTATTTACGATATTTTTCATTCCAGAATGCTGTTCAAGTGCCATTACCAAACAATTTATCTCCTTAAGAAAAGTTGTAAATGACTAGTCCTTTTAGACCCCAAAATTACACTTACAAAAGCATTTAAAAATAAACTTACATAAAGGGTGAGTTTGGGACCATGTAACAGGGTACCACTGTATGTACTTAATATTAGAGAAATTTATTGAGTTTATTCTAGTTAAAAATTGTTTTCAAAATTACAATATGATGAAATTTTACTGTTTAAATTATTATATGATGATATTACATTGTTACAGGTGTTTAGATTCTCGAATGGTAATATGGAATTGAGATTATCTTAAGGAAAATAACATTGAGCATTTTTGACATTAACTTATAATATGAGTATTTAGTTTTGATTGAGTAGGGGTACATAATAGTAACATATTATTAAAATTGAGATTATCGTATAGGAAAGTAATAATGACATTTTTCAAAGTAGTTTATGTATGATCATTTTGTTTTGGGTGAGTAGGTGGTTTTGAGTTGAGTCTTAAATTGATTTTCAGACAAAATTATCTTAATATTTACTGGTAATGAATTCAGATTTTGGGCCTTTATGTGCATAGAATTTTTACATAGGTTGATATGAACACGGTATATCAAAAAGTGATCTGTGTCTTGTGTTGTGGTCATGGGTCTATTAAGTGTGAGGAAAATTTTGAGCGGAGGTTTATATTAGAGTGTAAAGTTTTATATATGTAGTAGGCACAAGAGTAAGTATGAATGTTCTTTACGGTGAGTAGTTTTAGACTTTTGAATATTGGTGGAGTATGCTGTCTAGAGTGGGAATTTGTTATCATTCTGACTGCGGCCTTTTGTTGTGTTATGAGTGGTCTAAGGTGATTTAATGTTGTTGATCCCCATGCACAGATTCCATAGGTGAGATACGGGTAGATAAATGAATGATATAGTGCAAGGAGAGCTGATTGTGGTACATAATAGCGTATCTTTGATAATATGCCTACTGTCTTCGAGATTTTCTTTGAAATTTGTTGTATGTGTGTTTGGAATATAATTTTCTTTGGTTATATTTCACTTCTAATTTTTCTTTACAAATTTAATATTATGCAAAAAAGAATGCAATACATAAACTACTACTTCCTGCTAACTACACAATACCTCATAATGTATCATATAGTATACAGTGGACCCCCGAGTAACGAGCAAAATTCATTCCAGAAGCCTGCTCAAGTGCCATTACCGAACGAATTTACTCCCTTAAGAAATAATGTCAAGTAGGTTAGTCCATTTCAGACCCCCAAAAATACACTTACAAAAGCACTTACAATATTATACTTACATAATTGTACGATTTCCGGGGTGCTCGTTACTCGGGGTCCACTGTACTGTGTAGTACTTCATGTATCATATAGTACTAGTAACTTATAATGCATTATACAGTACCTCATAATTTATAATTGGTGATATATTCTCCTGGGGAACATATGTAATTTGTGCCATCTCACGGTCTCCAGTATGCACTAGCAATGCATAATTAGGCTGCTCTCGCCAGTTCTGTCAACAAAATTAGAAATTATTCAAACCAAATTAATCAAAATGCTGGGCTATATGTGTGGAAAATACAGTGGAACCCCGGTTAACGAAAAAAATTCATTGCAGAAGCCTGCTCAAGTGCCATTACCGAACGAATTTACTTCCTTAAGAAAAAATGTCATTTAGGTTAGTCTATTTCAGACCCCCAAAAATACACTTCCACAAGCACTTACAATATTATACTTACATAATTGCACGATTTCTGGGGTGTTCGTTAACCGGGGTTCCACTGGGTATTTTCCCGAAAGGTTATACTCGATAAACTTTCCAATGTGAATATTCTTAATGTGTGGCTGTTGGTTCGCATTTTTCTTGGGATCAGAAGAATGAACCAACACACAGGTCTTGACGCATGCATAGTTAGACCCAGGGGGTCAAGCGGGGGGTCAGCGCATGGGTACGCTGATCGTGGGTCAGAGACAGTCACGCGTGGGAGAAGGCGATGAAGGTTGAGCCAATGGGGAAGTTCTGACTATAATAGAGTCAAGAATTCGGTGTTTACGAAGGCCAAGCGTGATTAATGGCCTCAATTCACAATAGGAAGTGTTGTGAATGTTCGCCATGAATAATGTGGGACATTAAGACCAAGAAACCGCAATAATAAAGTGATAATGTGATAAATAGTGAACGCCGCCACCATTACAGATGTTCGATAGAAGAAATGTGCGTCGGTTTGATCATTGTTCATCATACACAATTATTAACGGATTAACTTCTAACGAGGGTAAATTAGTGGGACATTAAATCGTCGTGTGAATTAAAGAGAATTTGGTGATGTTAATATCACGAGAGAGAATGTGTGCAGTGATTATCGGCAACATTCTTCTAATGACTGTATTTTGACCTCGCAATTCTGTCTCAAGAATTGTAGAGGTGTCAAGAAGTCAATACAGTGGACCCCCGGCTAACGATCAAAATTCATTGCAGAAGCCTGATCAAGTGCCATTACCGAACGAATTTACTTCCCTAAGAAATAATGTCACGTAGGTTAGTCTATTTCAGACCCCCAAAAATACACTTCCACAAGCACTTACAATACAGTGGACCCCCAGTTAACGAACACCCCGGAAATCATATAATTATGTAAGTATAATATTGTAAGTGCTTGTGGAAGTGTATTTTTGGGGGTCTGAAATAGACTAACGTACGTGACATTATTTCTTAAGGAAGTAAATTCGTTCGGTAATGGCACTTGAGCAGGCTTCTGGAATGAATTTTTTTCGTTAACCTGGGGTCCACTGTATTATACTTACATAATTGTACGATTTCCGGGGTGATCGTTAGCCGGGGGTCCACTGTACTTCTATATCGAGACGACCCCAACAACATCATCGTCTTGCCGGAAGAATAATCTCTACTGAGCAGGACCACGAGATCCGCCGAAGAATAGCGACAAGAATGCTGCTTCTTCCCCACCGTAAGTATTCTTCTTATCTTAGCAACCGTCTGGCCAGTAGGTATGTTTGGATAATGTAAGTCTGCGGTGGGAATGATAATGATCTCCAGCGACCATCAATGATACTGGGTGAGTGATAGTTTAATTTCGTAAAGGAGTGTACTCTCTTCCCTCTCTTTCTAATCAGTCTCTCATATACATATACAGTCCACTAAAATTAACAACACCGTAACTATTGGTGTTACCTATTTCAATTAATTAAAACTGGTCCAGAGCGGACGTAGGTCTAGAGTGTGAGAATATCGAAGGAACCCCTTGGACGCGACCAGGAGTGGGTCAAGTTTTCTCACACGCCTCACAGGGATAACCGCGGTAAATTAAATTGGCGGTCATCTCCCGTTGAGATTATTTGTTTGTAAGTGGCGGTGAAGCCCAGACAGGAAATCTCTCAATTCCCCACAATATGTATAAATTAAGTTATATTTTTCAACATTATCAAAGATAGCAGCTGAATGCAAAACATGAAAAAAAGGAATTTGAAATGTTACACACAAAGAAGACACTTACATTATTATTATTTGAAAAAGTGCTAAACCCATAGGTCATAAAGTGCAATGGTGGACTGGATTGTAAAGGTAGGTATGAGTGAAGATGTGGATTAATGAGGTTTGTCAAAGAAACATCGCAGTTGGTGTAATACGTTAGTTTCCATTTAAAAGTCATAGAGGGAGTCTGTGTTAAAGGTGAAACTTTAGGCAAGGAAAGCATTTAGTGTGTTAGATCATAGGTAAATTCTTGTGCTCTTGGATAGAGAGGGCAGTCTATTAATATATCGTGAGATATTAGAGCTACCTGGCAGTCCTTGCAGAGAAGTCCAGGGCATATTTCCATGTGATACCTGTGTGTGACCGATTTGTAGCTGTGCAAACATAGTTTCCCAAACCCAACAGCAATGGAAAGAAGATGGCCATGAACCTATTTGCTGTTTGATGGAAAACAATTTGTCCTTTAATTCAGACCAGCATTGTTGCTTGCAGTTTCAGAGTCAAGAGAACACTAGAAAATAATCTAGAAAAAGGATCTCCCTGTGAGAGACTGGCAGATAGTAAAGAGCAGAGTGAGTAACTGAGTCTAGATTTTTGTTGCCCTGAGAATCAGTGTCCAGGAACCCAGTAAAAAAAATGACTCCTTTGAATTTCCTAGAAATGCAACAAAACCATTGTTGCATACAAAGGATGATGGGATGCAGTGAATCAAATTTCTGGATAGCCTAAGATGCACTCTGGGAATCTAAAACAATGAATGAGGCAGCAGACATGGTTGCAATGCCTATGATACCAGGAAGTACGTACTGGCTACAACTCTGATGAAAAAATGCTGGTTGACTCAAGTAAATGTCCTTGTGTTACTCTATCTGGAAAAAGAGCTACATATCTTTCTTCTAGAGATTTCGTAGCATCAGCGTACACTGCAACTGCATGAAAATGAGACTCAAAGTACAGTACTGTATTCAACGAAGAGTAAGCACAAGTTCAAAGTCAACATGTTGGCATTCGGGCATGGATGGAGGAATTCACAAACATGAATTATTAGAACTTCCCAAAGAAGGATGGGATGAGTATGATATGAGGTGAATTTAAAAGAAGGAGAGCAAGTTAAGACATTGCCAGAGTTTGAACACAGAGATTAAAAGGCCATAATAAATAGTCAACATTAAGAAAATTTATCTTATTAGTGCCTGTGATGATTCTGAACATACAAAAGTCTTAGAAGTGAAGAAAATATCAAAGGCAATAGGCACTGCATTGACCCTGCAAAGAAAGGACATTTCTTTCTATACGCAGGCCCTTGACTGGGAAAGATCGAGAGTCCCCTAGACAGGGATGTAATCCTTGATGAATGGCATTAAGTAATGAGGCTGTGGAATATACATACAGTAGGGCCCCACTTATACGGCAGGTTAGGTTCCTGGCTACTGCCGGAAAGCAGACTTCGCCAAAAAGCAGAACTCCATTTTTTCCATTTATAAATGCATATAAATGCCAGATAACAAGTTTACACTAACATATATTAAGTTAGCAATAGAACTAGGCATTAAAAAGTAAAATACACACACAGTACACTCATTATTTACCTCAAAATATTTGTAGTCTTAATGTAGGGCAAAAGGTGAGTAGTATATTTACTGTAAGAAGTTAACCCTTTCGGGGTCAGTGCCGTACTAATACGTTTTACGAGCAGGGATTGGTGCCGTACTAGTACGCGTAAATTCTAGCGGCTTCAAATTAAGCAGGAAATAGCTGGTAGGCCTACCTATGAAAGAATGGGTCTATGTGGTCAGTGTGCGCAGTATAAAAAAATCCTGCACCACACACTGCATAATGATAAAAAAAAAACTGACCGTTTTTTTCGTTTAAAACAGCGACTTTGCAGTCTATTTTCGTATGGTATTTATTTATGTATTCTCGTTTTCTTGGTCTCATGTGATAGAATGGAAGATATATTACAGAAATAGAGATGATTTTGATTGGTTTGACAATGACAAGTACCTTTAAATTGAGCTCAAAGTAGCGAAAATGTTTGATTTTGGCCGATGTTCAAGAGTAAACAAATCACACCATACGTCCAATACACATCAACTGGCGAGTCTAATATTCTTGCACAACAGCGCTGATATTATTTATACCATTTTTACAATGATGCAGTTGTATACATAACAGTAAATCTTCTATTTTTTGTGAGAATAAAAATTCAAAATAGAAAGCAAAAGTAATGTAAGAGGGGCCTGTAGATGTGACTAATGAACAGAGAAGATGTTATTTTAGTGCCAGGAATGTCTGCCTTGTTTATTCTGGACCCTATTTTGAAATTGGCATCGTTTGAAATTTGTGTGAAATTGGCCAAATTGTCATTTTCTGACCACTATTTTGGGTAGTTGAAATTGGTAAATAGGCAGTTTCTTGTACTCAATCGATAGAAGAAATGGAGTTCTAGCAAAATAGCTATGATTTTAGTGGATTGGAACATTGAAATTGGCCAAAAATAGGGCTCAAAGTTTGTGAAATCGCCGATGCGTAAACATCTTCGAGAGCGATAACTTCGCGAGAGCATAATTCCATAAGTTTTCATTCAAATTTCAAACTTTTGGTGTTGTTATGATCGGAAAACGATTCTCTATCATTTCATAAGAAAAAATTAATTTATTTTTCCAAAAATTTTCGACCCTGAGAATGTTTCCGAAAAGGCCTGTCGACCCCCAAAGGGTTAAGTATGGTAGCCCTCCTGGCCACCCCACCCACACATACTATACTACGATTCTTAAAACTCCTTAGATTGATAAAATGCATATACAGTACACTCATTACTTACCTTAAAATATTTGAAGTCTTAACCCTTTAACTGTCCAAACGTAGATATACGTTTGGACGTGTACTGCTCCGAACGTAGATCTACATTTTATTTTTCATTCCTTCAAATTTAGTGCGATAGGCCTGAGTCGCCTAGACATGAGAGAATGGGTCTGCACCCTCAGTGTGCGCAGTATTAAAAAAATCCTGGACCACTTAGTACCTTGTGGGAGCACCAGTTCAATTGAGTGCCAGTTAGAGCAAATACTGTGGCAAACACCAGGGATTCACTGATGTCATGTCGCATTAACACTTCCCTTATAAGAGGAAAGTAAAAATAGGTTAGATAAATACATGAGTGGCTGTGGGTGGGTGTGAGTTGGACCTGACTAGCTTGTGCTACTAGGTCTGATGCCATGCTCCTTCCTTCAGAGGATGACCTGACTAGGTGGGTCATTGGTCTAAGCTAGAGGGTGCATGGGCCAGTAGGCCTTCTGCAGTGTTCCTTCTTTTTTATGTTCTTATGTATTCGGCAGGCTGGCTGACTTTGGCTGTCTCTGGCTGTCTATATCTGTATATCTCTCTCTATATCTGTCTATATCTCTGTCTATATCTATCTGTCCTATATCTCTGTATCTGTCTATATCTCTGTCTATCTATATATATCTGTCTATATCTCTGTCTATCTTTCTTCTTTCAACAAATCGGCCGCTTCCCACCAAGGCGGGGTGGCCCAAAGAGAAAAACAAAAGTTTCTCTTTTTAACTTTAGTAATGTATACAGGAGAAGGGGTTACTAGCCCCTTGCTCCCGGCATTTTAGTCGACTCTTACGACACGCATGGCTTATCTGTAATATCTCTCTCTGTCTCTCTCTCACATGTACACATAAGTACAGTTATTATACATAGTGTAAATTACCTAGGATAACCCAAAAATTCCAGGCAAAGTGCTATACAATGCTTGTAGATATAAGACATAATAAGCATGACTGGCAAGTAATACGCATTGTCATGTCACTTCTGCATCGTGTATAATACCTATTGGCTTTCGAGCCGCACTCTGAGACTGAGACAAGCAGACGGAAAGACACACACACAGGCAGACAGAAAGACAGATAAGCAGAGCTAGACAGACAGACAGACACAGACAGCTAGACAGTGGAAACAAAGAGAGGGTTCCCTGCTCACATTCATCAATGTCATTGGGCTGTCAGTGTTATCTGACACTTGTCATAACACCATTCTTCAAGGAGTGTCATATACTCCAGGCACACATAGGCAGGCAGACAGATAAGCAGAGCTAGACAGATAGACAGATAGATAGATAGACAGACAGACAGACAGACAGACAGACAGATAGACAGACAGATAGATAGACAGATAGATAGACAGATAGATAGACAGACAGATACAGACAGTGAAAACAAAGCGAGAGTTTCCTGCACACATTCATTCATCAATGTCACTGCCTTATCAGTAGTTATCTGGCAATTGTCATAACACCATTGTTCAAGGAGTTTCATATAAACTCCAGGATGTCTAAAACATTGCTGGGACCTATAAATACTTCGTATATATTTATAGACAATAGTAAATGACCAAGGCAGGTGAAAATGTTCACCTGTTGGTGTGATTGTGACTATTTGAGTACTATTTCAGTACCTAATATTAGTGTTAGAACAAAGATTGGCTATGAAATCACAAGAACTATTATAAATTGTAATTATCAGAACATAAAAATTATATAAATTAAAATAAAAACTAGAAAAAAAAGTATATCCGCAATACTTCTGCAAGCAGCAGGACTTGACGTTGTCATCACGTGAGCATCCAGCACCAACTTGGCGGGCTTATATCTCAGTAAGTACTGGCTCTAAAAAAAAATTTTTTTTAGCCTATCCTGTTTATAAAAATGCGCTCGTTCTCAGGGTCCACGAATTTCAAAAAAAAAAAAAAAATTATTTTTTCTTATGAAATGATAGAGAATCTTTTTCTGATCATAACGCGACAAAAATATGAAATTTGATCGAAAACTAACGGAATTATGCTTTCGCGAAGTTAGCGGTATCCATGACATTTACGAATCAGCGATTTCGGCCACATTGAGCCCTATTTTCGGCAAATTCCAATGTGTCAGTCTACTAAAATTATAGCTATTTCGCTAGAACTCCATTTCATCTATCGATTGAGTACAAGAAACCGCCTATTTACTAATTTCAACTACCCAAAATAGTGGTCAGAAAATGGCAATTTGGCCAATTTCACACAAATTTCAAACAATGCCAATTTCAAAATAGGGTCCATAATAAACAAGGCAGACATTCCTGGCACTAAAATAACATCTTCTCTGTTCATTAGTCACATCTCTAGGCTCCTCTTACATTACTTTTGCTTTCCATTTTGAATTTTTATTCTCACAAAAAATAGAAGATTTACTGTTATGTATACAACTGCATCATTGTAAAAATGGTATAAATAATATCAGCGCACTTGTGCAAGAATATTAGACTCTCCAGTTGATGTGTATTGGATGCATGGTGTGATTTGTTTACTCTTGAACATCGGCCAAAATCAAACATTTTCGCTACTTTGCGCTCAGTTTCAAGGTACTTGTCATCGTGAAACCAGTCAAAATTATCTCTATTTCTGTAATATATCATCTATTCTATAAAATGAGACTAAGAAAACGAGAATACATAAATAAATGAAGGATGAGGTGAATCATAGAATTGATGAGGGAAAAAAGGTGAGTGGTGCACTTAGGAGTCTGTAGAGACAAAGAACTTTATCCATGAAAGCAAAGAGGGGAATGTATGAGAGTATAGTTATACCAACACTCTTGTATGGGTGAGACATGGGTTGTGAATGTTGCAACAAGGAGAAGGCTGGAGGCAGTGCAGATGTCATGTCTGAGGGCAATGTGTGGTGTGAATATAATGCAGAGAATCCGCAGTTTGGAGATTAGGAGGAGGTGTGGGATTACCAAAACTATTATCCAGAGAGCTGAGGAGGGGTTGTTGAGATGGTTTGGACATATAGAAAGGATGGAGCAAAATAGAATGACTTCGAGAGTGTATAAATCTGTAGTGGAGGGAAGGCGGGGTAGGGGTCGGCCTAGAAAAGGTTGGAGGGAGGGGGTAAAGGTTTTGTGTGCGAGGGGCTTGGACTTCCAGCAAGCATGCGTGAGCGTGTTAGATAGGAGCGAATGGAGACAAATGGTTTTTAGGACTTGATGTGCTGTTGGAGTGTAGGCAAGGTAACATTTATGAAGGGTTTCAGGGAAACCGGCAGGCCGGACTTGATTCCTGGAGATGGGAAGTACAGTGCCGGCACTCTGAAGGAGGGGTGTTAATGTTGCAGTTTTGTAGCTGTAGTGTAAGCACGCCTCTGGCAAGACAGTGATGGAGTGAATGATGATGAAAGTTTTTCTTTGTCGGGCCACCCTGCCTTGGTGGGAAACGGCCAATGTGTTAATAAAAAAAATAAAAATATACAGAAAATAAAAGTTATGTGAATAAAAACAATGCAAGGTAAAATTACACAATGAGATAGTATATGGAATATAAAAACAAAAGAATTTATCTATAACAAGGCATAGAAATCTTAGCTGATGTGTCAAGAGTTCTTGTGCAAGTATGTGGTCATTCAGGTATCCTTCAGAATTCACTGTCAGTGTTGTCATTTGTCTTTTGTTTTCTAATGGCAGATGGATTTAAACGAACCTGTTTATTGGCATGAGGACAATCTGTATATCGTCATTGCATAATGGTAGAAGCCAGTTCCATAGTCAAGGTAAGACAGGAATCAAAGGTACTAGAGGGGATAGACAGAATGCCAGTACTGGGTTTGGGGAACAAAGTATTACCCATAAGTGGTTCCAGGCTCTGAGGGAGTTTATGACCATGAGGGGTCACTAAAGATTCAGGATAATTAGGTAGTGTTTCATTTATCATTTAGCAAAAATAGGGGTCAGGTCCAATAATAAACATAAGGACAAATGGTTTTAGGACTTGACATGCTGTTGGAGTGTGAGCAAGGTAACATTTATGAAGGGATTCAGGGAAATCAGCAGGCCGGACTTGAGTCCTGGAGATGGGAAATACAGTGTCTGCACTCTGAAGGAGGGGTGTTAAAGTTGCAGTTTTATAACTGTAGTGTAAGCACACCTCCGGCAAGACAGTGATGGAGTGAATGATGAAAGTTTTCCTTTTTCGGGCTACCCTGCCTTGGTGGGAGACGGCCAATGTGTTAATAATAATACAGTAGGGCCCTGCTTTATGGCGTTCCACTAGTACGACAACTTCAAATTATGACCAAAACTCTCTATACGGCGCACCTCACCCGGTTTATTTACTTACGGCATATTTTATATGTACGCTGATAATTATACTTATGTGTACCTGTACCTAACTAAACTTACACACTGTGCTGGTGTGCAGGTACACATTAAAATCACTAAGAGTGTCCTTCTAGTCTTAACGCCATAGTAATACTACGTAATAATAATCACTCTTGGGCACATTAAATGTCTTATTTTACGTTAATATAGACATTTTCATTAATTCATCTATGATATTTTCTTCAAAATTATATAAGAAACACATTACATAGCATATAAACATGATACATACACCCACAGTATAAAAATTGACATAAATATGAGATGTGTTTGCAAGCGGCTTTGTAGGAGTGTTGGAAGAATTATGTTTTCTCTAGTCAAACACCAGTTACTGGAAGATAACTGTAGAAAATATTCCTTTGTATGCCTTCACTCTATATATAGCTATTCACGACCTTTGTGGGTTTAGCACTTCTTTTATTATAATAATAATAATATCATCATTCACTCTAAAAATGGTGTGTTGCATGTGAATGAGTGTGTTGCTGTTTATTTATTCTTCTGTACTAACTTGTACAACTTATATACAATGTAAGGGTATTTGTATTGTGAGGTAATTAGTATTATTATTATTATAATAAAAAAGTATTGTGAGGTAAAAGTTTCACAAGCTCTTACGAACGTATATGAATGAACTAAAAGTGGACATGTATTAATACACGTTTATTTCGCCCGACAGTGATCACCCACCACCCATTCAGTTTGTGTTTATACACTGAACTCCGTATCTCGTTCTCTCTCTGTTTACTCTTTCAACATCAACAGCTAGCCTTGAACAGCCTTTAACATCAACAGCTAGCCTTGAACAGCCTTCAACATCAACAGCCTTCAACATCAACAGCTAGCCTTGAACAGCCTTCAACATCAACAGCTAGCCTTGAACAGCCTTCAACATCAACAGCTAGCCTTGAACAGCCTTCAACATCAACAGCTAGTCTTGAACAGCCTTCAACATCAACAGCTAGCCTTGAACAGCCTTCAACATCAACAGCAATGCACATTCCTTCAAGAGCATCAAACAAGTCTCCAAAATTAATAAAATTAGTTGAAGAATCAGAGGATGATGGCGTGCCATCTCCTGATTTTATTCAATAAATACGTACACTGCCACTCACCTCTCACACATTCATATTAATATTTTAAGGTAAGTAATACGTAAGTGTACTCTGTGTGTATCTTACATTTTATTGTGTTTTTTAATGCCTAGTTCTATTGCTAACTTAATATAAGTTAGTGTAAAGTTGTTGTCTGGCATTTATATGCATTTATAAGTGGAAAAAATGGCGTTCCGCTTTTCGGTGATGTCTGCTAAATTTAAGGCGGTAGCCTAGAACCTAACCTGCCGTATAAGTGGGGCTCTACTGTAATAAAAAAATATAATTATAATAGTGGTCCCTTTCCCATCAATATAATGAATTACAGTGGACCCCCGGTGTGCGTGATGCTCCAAACTCGAACAATTATGTAAGTGCATTTTTGTAAGTGCTTTTGTAAGTGTATATTTGGGGGTCTAAAAGGACTAGTCTAATTTACATTATTCCTTATGGGAACAAATTCGTTTGGTAATGGCACTTGAACAGCATTCTGGAATGAATAAATCATGAACACAAGGGGTCCACTGTACTTCAATATAACAAACTTTTAAAATTATGGGTAAAACCCACTGGTTAAATTGCATAGTGCTTTTACCTAATTTATTTTCAATGTTTATTGCAACATACCTGTAAATTACATGTACATTACTATATCAGGTATACACTAAAGTACTTTACAGTACTTGTTGCTATTTTTAACTCTTATACTGATATAACGGACACCCCTATTAGTCTGTTATATTGAAGGTTTACTGTATTTAGATTCAATATGAGGAAGGAGGTAAGGGGTCCAATTCCTTGGATCAAGGACCCCTTCACCATAACAAGGGACTCTATTGAAGGGGGACGGCAATTGATGAAACACTGAATTATTCATCTCTTAAGAATGCTATATTAGGGTGCAAGTTCAATTTTTCTAACTGCAATACATTACTAGGGAATAAAGATGAGATCTACTTTAATGAGTTACTTACTATTAATATTATTACTGTAAAAGAATATGAAGTACAGCACATCAATGTGATCTAGCAAAAAAAATAGCACTCACTTTGTTATCTTGGTGCATCTTTTGTATCCATTCCTCTGGGGCCTAAAAAAGCAAAAAATACATTAAAACAAAGCATATTTACTTAAGACTTGTATTAATACTTTCTAAGATCTATATTACTACTCTGTAGATGAAGCGGATGAAGTTCAAGGAAGCTAGCAGCTGTGTATAAACAAGAAAGTGAGTGAACTATAAGAGGCAATTAGTAAGAGATATAATAATACAGTCATCCCTTGGTTTTCGATTGTCTCAGTTTTCACCGATTTTGGTTTTAGCCGACTTTTTTCGCGGAAAAATTGTCTCGGTTTTCACCGGTTGTCTCAGTTTATGCAGATGGTACTGAACCTGTCCACCAGTGCCGCGCACATACAAAGGCCGTAGGCCCGCCACGCACGCACCTCCCACGCACATTGTCACGCAGTCTAGCATTGTTTATGCTTGAGTGAACATCACCCCAGGAGGTCATACAAAACATTTATTAACAATTCATTGTTTTTGGCCCTTGATTATTGTGTGTGACTACTAAATAAGCTTTGGTAAAGAAAGTGAGAAACACGATGGAGTTTAAGAGTATAGCAGGCATGCAGGGAGTGTAGCGTGTATGCAGGGAGTGTAGCATGTATGCAGGGAGTGTAGCATGTATGCAGGGAGTGTAGCATGTTGCAGGGAGTGTAGCAGGTATGCAGGGAGTGTAGCAGGTATGCAGGGAGTGTAACATGTATGCAGGGAGTGTAGCATGTATGCAGGGAGTGTAGCATGTTGCAGGGAGTGTAGCATGTGCAGGGAGTGAGCATGCATGCAGGGATGTAGCATGTATGCAGGGAGTGTAGCATGTATGCAGGGAGTGTAGCATGTATGCAGGGGGGTAGTATGCAGGAGTGCAGGTGCAGGGAGTGAGCAGGTATGCAGGGAGTGTAGCAGGTATGCAGGGAGTGTAGCAGGTATGCAGGGAGTGTAGCAGGTATGCAGGGGGTGTAGCATGTATGCAGGGAGTGTAGCATGTATGCAGGAGTGTAGCATGTATGTAGGGAGGTGCAGGTATGCAGGGAGTGTAGCAGGCAGGGAGGGAGTGTAGCAGGCAGGGAGGGAGTGTAGCAGGCAGGGAGGGAGTGTAGCAGGCAAGGAGGGAGTGTAGCAGGCAGGGAAGGAGTGTAGCAGGCAGGGAGTGTACATAGCAGGCAGGGAGTGTAGCAGGCAGGAAGGGAGTGTAGCAGGCAGGGAGGGATTGTAGCAGGCATGCAGGCAAGTGACCATGGATAAGGACTTGGTACCTAAATTCCTTATGGAAGGGGATTCCCCTTCCAAAAAATAGGGTCTCTTCCCTTTCCCCTTCTCCCTCTCTTCCATCTAGCAACATCAGTCTTCAATAAAGGTAAGTGCCACATAGAGTTCATTCATTTGTGCATGTAAATCTATCTTTAAGGCCCCAATTTTTTTTTTTCCAAACTTCTGGGTTTCTGGAACGGATTAATTGAATTTACATTATTTCTTATGAGGAAAATAGTTTTGGTTTTCACCGATTTTGGTTTTAGCTGATCCATCTGGAACGGATTACAATCGAAAACCAAGGGATGACTGTAATAATAATAATATAATATTTTTATTTCGTTGCAAGTTACAAGTATACATAGTTATTGGTATTTACAATTATAAAACTGTAATGCAAGGAGAGCCACTGGCATGCCATGGCATTAGGGGCAGCTTATTCTAAAGACTTATTCACTAAGTACTTAATACTAGAGAAATTGATTGAGTTTATTCTAGTTTATTCTGTCTCATAAACACGCTGGATAACAGGTATATCTAGCTACTTCTACTTACACTTTAGATCACACTACACTGGCATACACATGCATATATATACATACACACATCTAGGTTTTTCTTCTTTTTCTTAATAGCTCTTGTTCTTTTTATTTTCTCTATTGTCCATGGGAAGTGGAAAAGAATCTTTCCTCCGTAAGCCATGCGTGTCGTATGAGGCGACTAA
>WNWK01035846.1:0-19524 GCA_009830355.1 Cherax destructor | reverse complement strand
GTGCTGCCCACCAAGCAGTGTCCCTAGTGAGCAGTTGTTCAGTGTTGCCCACCAAGCAGTGTCCCTAGTGAGAGGCAGTGTTGCCCACCAAGCAGTGTCCCAGTGAGCAGTTGTTCAGTGGGGCCCACCAAGCAGTGTCCCTAGTGAGCAGTTGTTCAGTGTTGCCCAAAGCAGTGTCCCTAGTGAGCAGTTGTTCAGTGGTGCCCACCAAGCAGTGTCCCTGTCGCGTGGGTCTTGGGAGAAAAGGAGGTCAAAGATACCCCCTTGTTGGATGGTTATATTTACAGTAAGGAAGGAATCCAGCCACCCCCTTTCCCTTAGGTCTAACGTTAGTGGGAAGAGGCCTTGAGAGGCGGGGAAAACATGCGGGGGAGCCTCTGACGGCAGGTACCGGACGTCACACGAAAGGGGACCAGCTGTAAAAAAGGGAAACACTACACAAGTGTATATATGATACTGACACGACAGCTCGGCCATGTTATCGTATGACGTCTCGGCATACTATACAACTCTATAGACTGAACAGACAGGTGGTATGATGAATCTTATACAAAGCAAACACATCATAACTTTGAACTTATACAAGATTAATCTTACTCCACTTCTTGAGTTAATGGTACATAAGAGAAATTTAATGGATCTAGAAATAATGGATTATATATAAAACAATTGCAAATTTGATCGATCAATCGATATGTATTCATGTACTCTTTGGCTTCTGAGGAAGAATAAATATTTAAGGAAGAAGTTTTAACAGGAAAGATAAACCTGGCTAACACGGGTTATACTGTTAAAACTCAGAACTCAGAGAGAACTTGAACACACAACAATCTTGCTAGATACTGGAAATCTAATAACAAAACACACAAGTCAATAATTCGGTTCTAAACTGGATTTTCTAATTTTCTATCTTTAGCTCACAACTTATGATCACTTTCCTACTGGAGGAATGAACAACTCGGTTTTGATTAACTTATAATCACTTTCCTACTGGAGGAATAAACAGGCTCGGTGGAGTGGATGGATCCTCCCCGGTTGAAATAGTTAGCTCAATGACACAAAGTATGAGCAAAGGAGAACGGTTCTCACTATCTCTTACTGCAGGTAAGAATTATCGACACACTGACACTTTACTCTGCAAAGGCTTACTGTCAACTGGAAGGAACACTATCTGGAACACGAGGGACAACAACTGGCACTCTAGTGAGTACACTAGCAACAGAAACGGCTTTCTGCAATTGCTTTTGCATCAGCGAGAGATGCTATAACTCATTCAAATAGTCTTTCTTCAACAAAGCGTCCCCTGGAGAGGAACTACTACTTGAACTAGCAACATTGCAAGGATAGACTCAGTACTCAAGGCGGTCCGGGATACCTCCGGTACCCTAGGCATCTGAACGCTATCTTGCATGCAAGATATTGAGGGCTGAATTCCAGACAGGAGTGACAGTAATACTAGTGCCTTGATCGCTCGGCTCGTTAATAAGTGAAACACATACTTTCTACAAGAACTAATCTGAACTTCACATTCCCATCACTCTGGCAATTCTCTGATACAAGCTGGAAGAACAAACACATTGTTCAAAGGCTAGAGACTGTCTTTCAGTCATTAAGGGACTATGAGGGCTGTTTACTGACTCATTATCATTATGGCGCTGGAATGGCAATACACACAGTATTATCGCACATGGTTACTAGAACTTCAACCTCGACTGGCAGCAAACACATTACTACTTAACTTTACTTGAGACATGACTGAGCAATTAAACGAGAATCGAATTGAAAGCAGAAATTTCACAAGTATATAGCACAATATAGCTTAACGATAGTAATTATTAACTATTCTGCATGAGTAACATGGATAATAGCACAATAACACTAAAGAAAAGATAACTCACTGGAAATTGACTTGGCAAGAATATTCAACACACTAAGATAAAACAATCTAGCTTTAACTTGAACAGCAAATGAGTTTTCTTTTCTTTAAATATCAACAAAATTGCAACACAATAAAAGAATTAAATGCACAATTAATTAAAAGAATTCAATAATGCTTATGGCACTAGCAACAATCTGATAAAACAAATCGATAGAATTGGTCACTGGCAAAAATTAAAGTAACTTTACTGCTTGTATCACTAGAAGTTCACTGGAATAATTACTTATTACTCTTAGGAAATGACAAGTTACTAGAGCAATTAAACACAACAAAATTGATAAAACAAGGTGAATACTGGCGAATTTACTTAACACAAAATCAATTTCAGGAATGACTGATTGAAAAAATTCACACTGGGGTAAATTATTTTCACACAACACAAAGATATTAGAAATAAAATAGTTTGAACACTCTTACTC
Organism: Cherax destructor; assembly: GCA_009830355.1. Classification (NCBI taxonomy): domain Eukaryota; kingdom Metazoa; phylum Arthropoda; class Malacostraca; order Decapoda; family Parastacidae; genus Cherax; species Cherax destructor. Next base: position 17,166 of record WNWK01035846.1, on the reverse strand, counting down.
TTAATTGCAAGCAAAGCAAGGTAACTCAATGCAACAGTTACTGAACAATTTACTAAAAACACTGACTTTAAACAAACTTAAGAGTGAATTTGTTCAACAACACATGAAAACAAATGAAAAATTAATGACAATAAAATGGTATTAACACTTACATTAGCTGAAGATACTCATCAAAGGCACAGAACAGTTAACTTACTGTCTCTACAAAGTCATGCTCTTGTTGACTATATACAAGTAATTATTGTAGCAAAATAATATCTTCAGTAAGTTATTTGTCTAATCTGCAAAATGAAGGCACATTAGCACTATACAAAAAGAACAAGTACACAAAACAATAGCAGGTGCAAGGGGAAAATAACACTGACTGCAACACATAAGAATTAGCAGGGAATATTACTGGTAAAAATTAAAAATTGCTTGGAGGAGAAAACAATATGTAGTTACTGGGGCAAGCAAAATTAATTAATTACACAATTAAAACATTAACAAACAAGGGTAAGATAATACAAAATAACTCTGGGATAGTACACTTGGTGGAACACAATAATTAACAAAACAGAAAATTCAACAACACATGGGTAATGCTGGGGAAAAATTTTAAAATCTTTTAAAAAAATTACTACTTGGTGGAATATTGGAACACAAGATAACTTTAACAAAACTGTACTTACTGCATACTTAGTAACACAACGAAATTCACAGAAATAATAACGCAATAATTAACAAGAGACAATACTAGTGAAATCAAAAATTAATGCAATTAATTACTTTAACACAGAACACTTCCTAGGATAACTCAAAATTTATGTAACTCGCAGAAATTGTCTCAACACACGAAATTGTCTATAGATTATCTGAAAAATAAAACAACACAATAAATGTCTCTAGGGTGTAAAACTTGACTGAAGCGTGGTGGTGGAGGCTGGTGGAGGCTGGTGGAGGCTGGTGGAGGCTGGTGGAGGATGGTGATCCACACGCGCAGATATCTAGGAGTAATGTGCATAAACGTTGAGCTACGAACCGAGGCTTTAGTACAGTTGGCACAACAGTTCAGAAGAAACACACTCAGGACGCTCGACCTGGTTCGTAGCCAATAAACTGCTTGCAGGACCCAGTTAAGGGTGAAATAATCCACACTTAATGCTTTGTGTGGGTGGATGCACGTGGTTAAGGCGTCTGCCTTAGCGTGGGTGGTGGAGGGGTGGTGGCTGGTAGGGTTAGCCCACACTGCTTCCCGCGTGCGCCTGTGGCTTACGCCGTTTACATGAACTTAACCCAGGGTGGCTTGAATAAACCCAGGAATACCACGGGGGTGTTATTGTACACAGAACAGCAATACACTGGAGTACAAGGTGGTATAAATGCTTGGACTCACGTGGCTTACTTCTCAGACAGCAGAGTGGCTTGCTGGCTTAGTAGAATATTTTCACACAGATTGACTGGCTTGGAATCTTGTGACAAACTAGCACAGCAAGGTAGAAGCTGGCTTAAGCCTAGGCTGACGTAACTGGTGGTGGCTTTACTGGCTTGAATGGGACTCTCCCCTCTCTGGCTTACTCGTACAGAATTTGCAAAACCCGGGTCAACCCCTCGTAGGTTTTAGCAAAATTAACAAGTAAGGCACTTAGCTGACCAGGAGATACTGTAGATATGTAGACTTCTTTGATGTAGGAGCTGGTAACGTGGTCGGTCTGGAGGCTGTTTGCTTGCTTGAAGTCTATTTCTCTATAACATCGTAATCGATAAAAATTACGGCACACCGCTGCTCACCACTTGTCGCGTGGGTCTTGGGAGAGATATATAGGAGGTCAAAGATACTCCTTGTTGGATGGTTACGGTATATTTACAGTAAGTGAAGGAGAGTCCAGCCACCCGTCTGTCTCGCCTGTAGGTCTAACGTTAGTGAGGAAGAGTGCCTATGAGAGGCTGTGCACATGCGCTGAGCCTCTGACGTCAACGGGTACCGTGACGTCACACGCAAAGGGACCAGCTGTATAAAAGGGAAGATACACTACACAAGTGTATATATGATACTGACACGACATCCCTAGTGAGCAGTTGTTCAGTGGTGCTTCCCTGATTTATCACAACGAACGCAAACAACGTCTGGCAGAGAAACTGATATTCTTGAAGAAAAACCTTCCAATCATAAATTTTAACTATTAAGCAAATGACAATTGATAAGTAACACATGTAATATCAGTAAACCACTTTCCACACTGAGGAGGTTGGGGAAGGTGGTTGGTGGGCTGCACGACCAGTTGGGTCCCCGTCCTGCATCCTGGTAACACACTTTGTCTGCCTCAAACTCCTCATAAAACCTAAAAAAAATATTATGTATTATGTAATAAAAGTATTTGCCATATGTTAAAAAAAAAAAATTGTGTATTTTATGACTATCCTGCAAAATCCGCACCCGCATCCGCGAGGATGTCAAGATGTGAGATCCGCATCCGCATCCGCATTTTACTATAACAGACATCCGCATATGCATCCACATCCTCAAAATAAGTAAGTAAGACATCCTCATACACATCCGCATCCGCGGATATCTAAATTTTAACATCCGATACAACTCTACTGTATTTGTGTATAGCTGAATAAGCTTACTTACCAGGTTAGTGTAAGTTTGTGTGACCCTTGCGCCTGCGTATGTATGCGCTCACTAGTGTGTGTGTCGACCTAGCATGTGGTGCCCACTTAAGTCCCTTCCAAGTTTCTCTCCCTTACTAAGTGTTAATATGACCCCCAGCTGTCAGCTGTGTGTATGTGCGTGTACGTAGGTGTGAAAGCTGGAGAGAGAGAGAAAGGAAGAACAAATGAGGTGTGTGTGTGAGGGAAAAAGAGAGGGGAGAGAGAGAGAGGGGGGGAAAAAGGAATAGGAAGAGAGAGAAGTGTGTGGGTGTATGTGTGTTTACTCACCTAGTTTTGGTTGCAGGGGTCGAGTCATAGCTCCTGGCCCCGCCTCTTCAGTAGTCACTACTGGGTCACTCTCCCTGCACCATGAGCTTTATCATACCTCTTATTAAAGCTATGAATGGATCCTGCCTCCACTACATCACTTCCCAAACTATTCCACTTCCCGACCACTCTGTGACTGAAGAAATACTTCCTAACATCCCTGTGATTCATCTGAGTCTTCAACTTCCACTTGTGACCCCTTGTTGCTGTGTCCCATCTCTGGAACATTCTGTCTTTGTCAACCTTGTCAATTCCTCTCAGTATTTTATATGTCGTTATCATGTCCCCCCTATTTCTCCTGTCCTCCAGTGTCGTCAGGTCGATTTCCCTTCCCCCTCGTAGGACATACCCCTTAGCTCTGGGACTAGTCTTGTTGCAAACCTTTGCACTTTCTCTAGTTTCTTTACATGCTTGGCTAGGTGTGGGTTCCAAACTGGTGTTGCATACTCCAATATGGGCCTAACGTACACAGTGTACAGGGTCCTGAACGATTCTTTATTAAGATGTCGGAATGCTGTTCTTAGGTTTGCTAGGCGCCCATATGCTGCAGCAGTTATTTGGTTGATGTGCGCCTCAGGAGATGTGCCTGGTGTTATACTCACCCCAAGATCTTTTTCCTTGATTGAGGTTTGTAGTCTCTGGCCCCCTAGACTGCAATAATTTATGTGACTGAAGAAATACTTCCTAACATCCCTGTGGTTCATCTGAGTCTTCAACTTCCAATTGTGACCCCTTGTTGGTGTGTCCCATCTCTGGAACATCCTGTGTCTGTCCACCGTGTCGACTCCTCTTAGTATTTTATATGTCGTTATCATATCCTCCCTATCTCTCCTGTCTTCCAGTGTCGTCAGGTCGATTTCCCTTAACCTCTCCTCGTAGGACATACCCCTTAGCTCCGGGACTAGTTTTGTTGCAAACCTTAGCACTTTCTCTAGTTTCCTTACATGCTTGGCTAGGTGAGGGTTCCAAACTGGCGCTGCATACTCCAACATAAAATACTGAGAGGAATCGACACGGTGGACAGAGACAGGATGTTCCAGAGATGGGACACATCAACAAGGGGTCACAATTGGAAGTTGAAGACTTAAATGAACCACAGGGATGTTAGGAAGTATTTCTTCAGTCACAGAGTTGTTAGGACTCTTTATTGACCTAAGGAAAGCTTTTGATACAGTAGACCACGGCATCCTACTCCAAAAACTTGACCATTACGGTATAAGAGGCCACGCTCTTATGTATTTTAAATCCTATCTTACTGACAGGTATCAATACGTTACCATTAAAGACACAACCTCATCTACACGACCACTTGATACTGGAGTGCCACAGGGAAGTGTCCTTGGTCCCCTGCTCTTCCTCCTATACATCAATGATATTCCCAACGTATCCCAACACCTGAAACCGATTCTCTTTGCTGATGATACGACTTATGTCATCTCCCACCCAAATCTTGCCTCACTCAACACCATTGTTAATGAAGAGCTACTAAAAATATCAACCTGGATGACAGCCAACAAACTTACTCTTAACACTGACAAAACCTTCTACATTGTGTTTGGTAACAGAACAGGTGTTGCACAACTGAACATAATGATTGACAACACTCCTATTGCTAAACACAATGAGGGCAAATTCCTGGGCCTACACCTTGAGAGCAACCTGAATTTCAGCACCCATATCAACCACATAGCAAAAAAAGTATCCAAAACGGTTGGTATCCTCTCTAAGATACGTTACTACGTACCACAATCAGCCCTACTCACACTATACTATTCACTCATCTATCCCTACCTCACCTATGCCATATGTGCTTGGGGATCAACAGCAATTACCCAACTAAAACCAATATTAACTCAACAAAAAGCCGCAGTAAGAATTACATCCACACTTACTACTGTTCAACCTACATGTACAGAACCATAAATTCCAATATTAACCCTGAACTAAAACACTTTCTTGATAGTTGTGACAGAACCCATAGACACAATACCAGACACAAAAATCTCTATGACATTCCACGTGTCCGGCTAAATCTATACAAACGTTCAATGTATATCAAAGGACCTAAAGTCTGGAACTCCCTACCTGAAAACTCCAGAACTGCAGACTCAGTCACCATTTTCAACACTATCATCAAAAAACATCTTATCTCACTAACACACCCCACCATCAACTAAACATATGAAAACCACCGATTCACGCACACCTGGAGTCTACCTGGAGAGAATTCCAGGGGTCAACGCCCCTGCGGCCCGGTCTGTGACCAGGCCTCCTGTTGGACCAGAGCCTGATCAACCAGGCTGTTACTGCTGGCCGCACGCAGTCCAACGTACGAACCACAGCCCGGCTGATCAGGTACCGACTTGAAGTGCCTGCTTGAAGACAGCCAGGGGCTTGTTGGTAATCCCCCTGATGTATGCTGGGAGGCAGTTGAACAATCTTGGGCCCCTCACACTTATTGTGTTGTCCCTCAACGTGCTAGTGGCACCCTGCTCTTCATTGGGGGATGTTACATCGCCTGCCGAGTCTTTTGCTTTCAGGGAGTGATTTTTGTGTGCAAGTTTGGTACTAAGCCCTCGAGAATTTTCCATGTGTATATAATAATGTATCTCTCCCGCCTGCGTTCTAGAGAGTACAGGTTTAGGAACTTCAAGCGTTCCCAGTAGTTGAGGTGGTTTATCGCACTTATGCGTGCGGTGAAGGTTCTCTGCACATTTTCAAGGTCAGCAATTTCACCCGCCTTGAAAGGTGCAGTTAGTGTGCAGCAATATTCCAGCCTAGATAGAACAAGCGATCTGTAAAGTGTCAACATGGGCTTGGCATCCCTGGTTTTGAAGGTTCTCATTATCCATCCTGTCATTTTTCGAGCAGATGCAATTGCTACATTGTTATGGTCCTTGAAGGTGAGATCCTCTGACATGATCACTCCCAGGTCTTTGACATTAGTTTTTCGCTCTATTGTGTGGTTGGAATTAGTTTTGTACTCCGATGAGATTTTAATTTCTTCACCTTTTCCGTATCTGAGTAATTGAAATTTCTCATCATTGAACTTCATATTATTTTCTGCAGCCCATTTAAAGATTTGGTTTATGTCTGCTTGGAGTCTTGCAGTGTCTTCAACGGTGGACACTGTCATACAGATTCAGGTGTCATCTGCAAAGGAAGACACAGCACTGTGGCTTATATCCCTGTCAATGTGTGATATGAGGATGAGGAATAGGATGGGAGCAAGTACTGTGCCTTGTGGAACAGAGCTTTTCACAGTAGCTGCCTCAGACTTTACTCTGTTGACTACTACTCTTTGTGTTCTACGTGTTAGGAAATTATAGATCCATCTACCAACTTTTCCTGTTATTCCTTTATCACGCATTTTGTGTGCTATTACACCATGGTCACACTTGTCAAAGGCTTTTGCAAAATCTGTGTATATAACATCTGCATTCTGTTTATCTTCTAGAGCATCCAGGACTGTGTCGTAGTGGTCCAGTAGTTGGGACAGACAGGAGCGGCCTGCTCTAAACCCATGCTGTCCTGGGTTGTGCAATTGATGGGTATCAAGATGGGTGGCGATATTGCTTCTTAGAACCCTTTCAAAGATTTTTATGATATTGGACGTTAGCGCAATTGGTCTGTAGTTCTTTGCTATTGCTTTACTGCTTTGTGGGCGGGCTATGTCTGTTGTTTTAGTAGCTGCGGGACGATCCCAGTGTCCATGCTCCCCTCCATAGGATGTTAAAAGCATGTGATAGGGGCTTCTTGCAGTTCTTGATGAACACGGAGTTCCATGAGTCTGGGCCTGGAGCGGAGTGCATGGGCACATCCTCCACATCTACACCAACACTGACCCAAAGGACAGTAAACACAAATCCAGACTATAGCTATTGTCTACTAAATCTCAAACTAGTCTTAAGTTTGCCTGATATACTCCAATATTGGAGCTTTAATAGAAACTATATAACATGCCAAGACAAAACCATCCATATTACTAATTTTACAATCTAAATGTTCTGCACTACCTCACTATTTGAAACTTGTATTCATTTGTAATTGATAGTACAATCTAATTATTCTAAACTGCCTCACTATTGTAAATCTATTTAATAGCTTGAAATTTGTATTCATATGTAATCTGTAATATAGATAAAGCTCTAGTATTAAGTATGCCCGAAATGCCTAGCATGCCCAGGCATGCTAGGCATGCTAACAACCATCTTTGTAATTACTGTATTGTCATTTAAATATAAAACACACATTGTATTTTTTTACAGAGAAATAAATAAATATCAAATATCAAATATGGGCCTAACGTACATAGTGTACAGGGTCCTGAATGACTCCTTATTAAGATGTCGGAATGCTGTTCTTAGGTTTGCTAGGCGCCCGTATGCTGCAGCAGTTATTTGGTTGATGTGCGCCTCAGGAGATGTGCCCGGTGTTATACTCACCCCAAGATCTTTTTCCTTGATTGAGGTTTGTAGGCTCTGGCCCACTAGACTGTGCTCCGTCTGTGGTCTTCTTTGCCCTTCCCCAAACTTCATGACTTTGCACTTGGTGGGGTTGAACTCCAGGAGCCAGTTGCTGAACCAGGCCTGTAGCATGTCCAGACCCTTCTGTAATTCTACCTGGTCCTCGTCCGATTGAATTCTTCTCATCAACTTCACATCATCTGAAAACAGGGGCACTTCGGAGCCTATTCCTTCCGTCATGTCGTTCACAAATACCAGAAACAGCACCGGTCCTAGGACTGTTTCCTGTGGAACCCCGTTCGTTACAGGCGCCCACTCTGACACCTCGCCACGTACCATGACTCACTGTTGTCTCCCTGACAGGTATTCCCTGATCCATTGAAGTGCCTTCCCTGTTATCCCTGCCTGGTCCTTCAGCTTTTGCACTAATCTCTTGTGTGGAACTGTGTCAAACACCATCTTAGAGTCCAAGAAAATGCAATCTACCAACCCCTGTGTGTGTGTGTGTGTGTGTGTGCCAGTGAGTTTAAATACTTGTGTGAGTGTCAAAATGAGTAAAGGTGTGAGGGGTGTGTGGATGGTTGTGTGGATGGAAATGTTTGTATATAGGCGAGGAATCGTTGCAGCCATGATCCATCCAGGGTCAGTTTCCACGTACCTTCACCTGTGTCCTTAGAAACCACTGTGTCATGGTTCTCCCAACATACTGCACGCACCTTTGACTGGCATATCTGACTGGCACCTCTGACTGTTACCTCTGACTGGCACCTCTGACTGGTACCTCTGACTGGCACCTCTGACTGGTACCTCTGACTGGCACCTCTGACTGGCACCTCTGACTGGTACCTCTGACTGGTACCTCTGACTGGCACCTCTGACTGGTACCTCTGACTGACATCTCTGACTGGCATCTCTGCCTGGCATATCTGATTGGCATTTCTGACTGGCACCTCCGACTGGCACCTCTGACTGGCACCTCTGACTGGCACCTTTGACTGGCACCTCTGACTGGTGATTTACTAACATCTGGCGATTAAACCAACAAAACACATCAGTCAGAGAAGTTTTTCTAGTATCAATATTCTTTCTGGTATCTTATTTTCTATTATTTTTGCTCATGTAACTTAGTTTTTTGTTATCAATATTAAAAGTTTCAAGAATACTGCTGCAGTCAATGTAACATCCACCTCCCCGGCCACAGCACCGACTTACCCAGGTTCCTCTCCCCCGGCCACAGCACCGACTTACCCAGGTTCCTCTCCCCCGGCCACAGCACCGACTTACCCAGGTTCCTCTCCCCCGGCCACAGCACCGACTTACCCAGGTTCCTCTCCCCTCTCATAGCACCGACTTACCCAGGTTCCTCCCCGGCCACAGCACTCGACTTACCCAGGTTTTCCTCTCCCCGCCAAGCAGACTTACCAGGTTCCTCTCCCGGCCACAGCACCGACTTACCCAGGTTCCTCTCCCCCGGCCACAGCACCGACTTACCCAGGTTCCTCTCCCCCGGCCACAGCACCGACTTACCCAGGTTTTTCTCAGTGCTACCCAGACGCCTGATGAACCAGCCTGTATCCACATGTTTGTATAATCAACACCCCTCTTTCTCTCTCTTTCTCTTTTTTTTTAAATATCAGTTATGTTCAAGTTTGTTTACATAGATAATATGAGGAGGGTGGGGTCAAGAACCGAGCCCCGAGGAACTCCACTTGCTACTTCTACTTTCTCCTTCACCTTCAAGTTTAACTCTATTATTCACCTTCCTCTCAGTGAGTCAATCACTGATCCAAACTTCTTACATTCCTCGTTTACCACGTTAATATATTTTATTTGACCATTTTGTATGTGGTTGTTTATCAGTCTTCTTTTTTGTAATCTAGTTATACCACATCTGTCGGGATTTTTAAGACCTAATTAGTATAAGTAATTAATCATCATAAATATTATAAATTTCCACTAGCAAATTTTTACCTGTTTAACCAAATAATTATTTCCGTTAATTAACTAATAGGGAGACACGTCATTTTAACAAAAATACATTGAAAAGATTGATAGCAAAAATCTTACTGTCGATATCTTGGCTATCTGCTGACAAAGACTAAATTTGCTGTTAAATGATCGCTTCCGGCATGAAAAATTGAATGTTGAGAATGACCAGTTGCTGAAAAACACTATGTGAGACTAAAGAAAATGAGGAAGTAGACTTTAGACTACTTTTACCACTGTTGCCGTAGCTATAAATATTTCTACTACTACTACTTCTACTGTTACTACTAGTACTAATGTACCCAGCTTAGTCCAAGGACAACCTGGGCCTCATTTACTTGAAATATGAACCTCGGTAACAGTCACCCCCGCCCTCTATCACTCCCTGATTTACTGTGTCTGCACGAATACTTTCACACTGCATTTGATTTAATCATATACACACACAACCCGCACATATAAAAAGAGAGGAGCTTACGACGACGTTTCGGTCCGACGTCGTCGTAAGCTCCTCTCTTTTTATATGTGCGGGTTGTGTGTGTATTGTTCCAGTCACGGTATTTGGAAAGTTTTCTATATAAGCGTTTCTCGAGGGATTGTTTGGCATGTGCATTTACATCAGAGAGTTGTCTGTTTCAATGACCTATGATTTTGTTGGTGAAAGAATCCCGTTTTATATTGCGTCTCTTGTCGCAAAGTTTCATACCATTACTTTGTGTTATCGATGATTTTTACATTGCAATCAGTTCTTCTTGTAGGGATTAGCAATTGGCAGTTCGAAATTGTTTACATATGGATTTTAGTTTCGTAAAACCATTTTCCTTCAATAAATAACCTGAATTATACATAATAATCATTACCCACACCTTGTCAGCAACATCGTTCCCTCTACATCTATATGCAGGTCGTTCTGAGTGTGTCTCCAGGCTGCCACAAGAAGCAGTGTAGTTTCCTGGTCTTGTGAGCTTGTCTTCAGTGTTGCATTAAAGGCTCACCGGCTACGGGAGCTTCATAAACTTCATACCAGCAGAGCTGGAGTCACTGTTCCCTTGGAACTACCATCTTTCAGGATGTTCTATCCTTACACATGTGCAACACCTGGGTATCTTACTTTGAGAGAGGTTTCGCCTGCACAGCAACCTATTTCAATCTAATACAAGGCGACAGTGACGGAGACTACAGTAGAGGTTATACAAGAGAAGGTGAGTTATAGAAGGTGTACATGACAGATACATTCAAAACTCATAATTCACATAGTACTGCCTATACTTAAGTTAGGAACAATTATTAATGGTAACACATGAACCTACGTCAGTAAATATATGGGAGTAAATAGTTCTTACCTGGGCTTGATCATAACAAAATATTTAACACGCCAGGTACATACGAGAGGAATATATAATCTACTGTTAACATTAACACCGAAGTGACGCAGTGCAGTGAAAGCAGCAATGGTTATGACAATTGTACATGAATGTAGCAATAGTTATAATGTTAGGTTTTCGCCGTAGTTATTATTGTAAACGTCCAGTACTCCCTCGTGTTGTTCTCTTTGTGACACGATGAGATAATATTTTGTTGAGAATTTTATCTACTAAGCATAACCCAGCAAAGTCAGTCACCGGGGACTCTTGTGTTATTTCCCTCTGGGTTCTTTTAACCTTCTATCCCAGGATGTGACCCACAACAGCCAACTAACACCAAGCTACCTACTTACTGCTAGGTGAATAGGGGCAGCAGATGTCACCAAACATGCCCAAAACTTCACCCATGCCGGGAACGATCCCCGGTGCCTCAGTGGTGTGCTGAAGACTCTACCAACGGAGCCACAAGCACAGTCAAAACTGAGCTTTCATGGTATGCTAATAAGAAGAGACCCATTGAGCAGTGAGTTAATGTTGCTCTTCCAGGCAGTAATCTTTAGTGAAACTTTCTGTCATGCATTCTCTGATTGTTGACATACTAAGGCAATAATGATTGTTCTTGTTTGTGTTTTATAAGTTCCGAGTGGCTGGTAAGTGCACAAACCACTGTTGTTTTGTTATCGTTGCTGCAAGGCCTTCATTATTCCTCATTATAACACAAGATGGACATGCCATATATTTACAGGCATAAAATGGCGTATTTTATAGTCGCCCTCACCTCGTAGTGAGGAAAGTACCTTAGTGTAGTAACTCTAAAGAGACGACACTCAGAGATGATCTTAGTGTAGTAACTCCAGAGAGGCGACACTCAGAGATGATCTTAGTGTAGTAACTCCAGAGAGCGACACTCAGAGATGATCTTAGTGTAGTAACTCCAGAGAGACGACACTCAGAGATGATCTTAGTGTAGTAACTCAGAGAGACGACACTCAGAGATGATCTTAGTGTAGTAACTCCAGAGAGACGACACTCAGAGCCTCTAGCAGCCTGGACTCCGGAGACCTAGTTGGCCCGTCATGCCTTCACGTTCGGTATGACAGCCCGTGTGGACCTCTCGTTGAGTCCACACTTCATCGGAAGCCTGTTCAGCTTTTCCTTGATACAGGTTCAGTGGTTAACATTGTCTGTTCCACCCTTTTCCGTGACATTGGTCTTCATGCAGCCATGCTGACCGAGCCGTCTGCTATTCAGATATTGTGAGGCGATCCATGATCACAAGTGGTCAGCAAAGTTCTTAGTCGTTGATGACATCGTCTTCCCAGGCAATTTGCTCATCGGTTTCAAGACCATGGCAGATCTTAAGATCCGTTTAGATCCAGCTAAGTGGAAAGCGGATTTCGACGGAGTGGACGCACCCTTCTGGGGTGTACGCTTAGGTTCTATTACCTGCCACTCCGTCTCTGAGTACATCCAGTGCTTGGAATCATTGGAAACGCGTGGTTTCCGTTGCACATCCTCCATGAGGTCGGCCTCTTGTCCTGACCAACCTCATAAGAGAGCTCATATCCAGCTGACGTTCTTGTTAGTGCAGTCCTCCCAGTGAGTCTGCTACTAATTCTTCCGTCACCCGGCCAGTGCAGAACATGATCTAGCTATGACAGACTACCCGGAAGAAGTTCCTCAACTTCTCCAGGTTCTCAATCGCGCACGCACTGCCGTCGCGTTAGATGGTGAGTCCATGGGTCTGACCCGCTTATTTCTCACCATATTTCGCTTGATAAAGGTACTAAACCCATTTACGTGCCTGCTTATCGTTTGCCGCATGCGCAAAGAGTTTTCGCCAATGAACTCATTGCAAAGATGTTCCTCGATGGAGTTATCGAGGTCCATTTTCCGTGGAATGCCCTCTAATCCTAGTTCCCAAGAAAGATGGAACATGGCGTCCTGTTATCGATTACAGGAAACTGAATGCCTGCACGATCCCAGACCGATTTCCATTGCCAGTTCTGAATGACCTGTTACAGAACATTGGCGATAACAAGGTCTTTCGACTATCTTCTTCAAGGGTTTTGGCAGATCCCTCTTGATGACCAAAGCAAAAGAACTAACCACGTTCTCTACGCCTACTGGTCATTATCAGTTCAAGAGGATGGCCTTCGGATTGCGCGGAAGCCCGATCACGTTCAGTCGTTTAATGACAACGATTTTCTGTACTCTTTTAGATGGCACGCTCATGGTCTACCTAGACGATCTCATTGTGATGTCCCAAGATGTTCCTACTCATCTCATAAAACTTGAGCGGGTACTGGAGAAACTAGCCAAGGCTAATCTTAAGGTGAAGCTTTCAAAATGACAGTTCCTTAAGCAGGAAATAAAGTTTCTGGGCCCGTAGTGACTCAGAACGGCATCATGATGGCTGCAGCGGCAGCGTCCACCAGCATCATGATGCTGCAGCAGCAGGCGTCCACCAGCATCATGATGGGCGCAGCGAGCAGCGTCCACCAGCATCATGATGGCTGCAGCAGCAGCGTCCACCAGCATCAGATGGCTGCAGCAGCAGCGTCCACCAGCATCATGATGGCTGCAGCGCAGCGTCCACCAGCATCATGATCTTTGCAGCGAGCGTCCACCAGCATCTAGCTGATAGCGTCGCACTGATGCAGACGTCCACCAGCATCATGATGGCTGCAGCAGCAGCGTCCACCAGCATCATGATGGCTGCAGCAGCAGCGTCCACCAGCATCATGATGGCTGCAGCAGCAGCGTCCACCAGCATCATGATGGCTGCAGCAGCAGCGTCCACCAGCATCATGATGGCTGCAGCAGCAGCGTCCACCAGCATCGATGCTGCAAGCGTCCACCAGCATCATGATGGCTGCAGCAGCAGCGTCCACCAGCATCATGATGGCTGCAGCAGCAGCGTCCACCAGCATCATGATGGCTGCAGCGTCCAGCAGATGCTCAGCACAGGTCCAAGCATCATGATGGCTGCGGCAGCAGCGTCCACCAGCATCATGATGGCTGCAGCAGCAGCGTCCACCAGCATCATGATGGCTGCAGCAGCAGCGTCCACCAGCATCATGATGCAGAGCTCGCAGCATCATGATTGCAGAGCGTCCACCAGCATCATGATGGCTGCGAGCAGCGTCGTCCACCAGGCATCATGATGTGCGGCAGCGCGTCCACCAGCATCATGATGGCTTGCGAGCAGCGTCCACCAGCATCATGATGGCTGCAGCAGCAGCGTCCACCAGCATCATGATGGCTGCAGCAGCAGCGTCCACCAGCATCATGATGGCTGCAGCAGCAGCGTCCACCAGCATCATGATGGCTGCAGACGGCAGCGTCCACCAGCATCATGATGCTGCAGCAGCGTCCACCAGCATCATGATGGCTGCAGCAGCAGCGTCCACCAGCATCATGATGGCTGCAGCAGCAGCGTCCACCAGCATCATGATGGCTGCAGCGCAAGCAGTCCACCAGCATCATGATGGCTGCAGCAGCAGCGTCCACCAGCATCATGATGCAGCAGCGTCCACTGCATCATGATGCGACAGCAGCGTCCACCAGCATCATGATGGCTGCAGCAGCAGCGTCCACCAGCATCATGATGGCTGCAGCGCAGCGTCCACCAGCATCATGATGGCTGCAGCAGCAGCGTCCACCAGCATCATGATGCTGCAGCAGAGCGTCCACCAGCATCATGATGGCTGCAGCAGCAGCGTCCACCAGCTATTCAGCGCGCACGATCTTGCAGGCAGCAGCGTCCACCAGCATCATGATGGCTGCAGCAGCAGCGTCCACCAGCATCATGATGGCTGAGCGAGCGGCGTCCACCAGCATCATGATGGCTGCAGCAGCAGCGTCCACCAGCATCATGATGGCTGCGCAGCAGCGTCCACCAGCATCATGATGCTGCGGCAGCAGCGTCCACCAGCATCATGATGGCTGCAGCAGCAGCGTCCACCAGCATCATGATGGCTGCAGTAGCAGCGTCCACCAGCATCATGATGGCTGCAGCAGCAGCGTCCACCAGCATCATGATGGCTGCAGTAGCAGCGTCCACCAGCATCACGATGGCTGCAGCAGCAGCGTCCACCAGCATCATGATGGCTGCAGCAGCAGCGTCCACCAGCATCATGATGGCTGCAGCAGCAGCGTCCACCAGCATCATGATGGCTGCAGCAGCAGCGTCCACCAGCAAGCATCATGATAGCTGCAGCAGCAGCGTCCACCAGCATCATGATGGCTGCAGCAGCAGCGTCCACCAGCATCATGATGGCTGCAGCAGCAGCGTCCACCCGCATCATGATGGCTGCAGCAGCAGCGTCCACCAGCATCATGATCTTTGCAGCAGCAGCGTCCACCAGCATCATGAACGCTGCAGCAGCAGCGTCCACCAGCATCATGATCTTTGCAGAAGCAGCGTCCACCAGCATCATGATGGCTGCAGCAGCAGCGTCCACCAGCATCATGATGGCTGCAGCAGCAGCGTCCACCAGCATCATGATGGCTGCAGCAGCAGCGTCCACCAGCATCATGATCTTTGCAGCAGCAGCGTCCACCAGCATCATGATGGCTGCAGCAGCAGCGTCCACCAGCATCATGATGGCTGCAGTAGCAGCGTCCACCAGCATCATGATGGCTGCAGCAGCAGCGTCCACCAGCATCATGATGGCTGCAGCAGCAGCGTCCACCAGCATCATGATGGCTGCAGCAGCAGCGTCCACCAGCATCATGATGGCTGCAGCAGCAGCGTCCACCAGCATCATGATGGCTGCAGCAGAAGCGTCCACCAGCATCATGATGGCTGCAGCAGCAGCGTCCACCATTCATCTACATCTCTCCGTGGGTCCTTAGAGAGGGAGCAGAGATGTTGTGTGTGCCACTAACAAAAATCTTCAACACATCCATTGAAACTGGGCAACTACCTGAGGTGTGGAAGATGGCAAATGTAGTCCAAATTTTTAAGAAAGGAGACAGACACGAGGCATTAAACTACGTACAGACCTGTGTCACTGACGTGTATAGTATGCAAAGTCATGGGGAAGATCATCAGGAGGAGAGTGGTGGAGCACCTAGAAAGACACAAGCTTATAAGCGATAACCAGCACGGTTACAGGGAAGGAAAATCCTGTGTCACAAACCTACTGGAGTTTTATGACAAGGTAACAGAAGTAAGACACGAGAGAGAGGGGTGGATAGACTACATTTTCTTGGACTGCAAGAAGGCGTTCGACACAGTTCCTCACAAGAGGTTAATGCAAAAGGCATTGCAATGGATCAGAGAATATCTGAAAGGGAGGCAACAACGATTCATGGTACGTCACGAATTGTCAGAGTGGGCACCTGTGACGAGTGGAGTTCCACAGGGGTCAGTTCTAGGACCTGTGTTGCTTTTGGTATATGTGAATGACATAACGAACGGGCTAGACTCAGAAGTGTTCCTGTTTGCATATGATGTGAAGTTAATGAGAATAATTAAATCAGTCGAGGATCAGGCAGGACTACAAAGAGACCTGGACAGGCTACAAGCCTGATCCAGTAACTGGCTCCTTGAATTTAACCCTGCCAAATGCAAAGTCATGAAGATCGGGGAAGGGCAAAGAAGACCCCAGACAGAGTATAGTCTAGGTGGCCAAAGACTGCAAACCTCACTCAAGGAAACAGATCTTGGGGTGAGTATAATACCGAGCACATCTCCTGAGGCACACATCAGTCAGATAACTGCCGCAGCATACGAGCGTCTGTCAATCCTAAGAATAGCGTTCCAATACCTCACTAAGGAATCGTTCATGGCTCTGTACACCATATACGTCAGGCCCATACTGGGGTATGCAGCACCAGTTTCGAACCCACACCTCGTCAAGCACATCAAGAAATTAGGGAAAATGCAAAGGTTTACAACAAGACTAGTCCCAAAGCTAAGGGGATTATCATACGAAGAAAGGTTAAGGGAACTCGGCCTGACGACACTAGAGGACAGGAGGGTTAGGGGAGACATGATAACGACATATAAAATACTGCGAGGAACAGATAATGTGGACAGAGACAGGATGTTCCAGAGAGGGGACACAGAAACAAGGGGTCACAATTGGAAGTTAAAGACTCCTATGAATCAAAGGGATGTTAGGAAGTATTTCTTCAGTTATAGTCTAGCAAGTGATGTAGTGGAGGCAGGAACCATACATAGCTTTAAGATGAGGTATGATAAAGCTCATGGAGCAGGGAGAGAGAGGACCTAGTAGCGGTCAGTGAAGATTCGGGACCAGGAGCTAAGTCTCGACCCCTGCAACCACAATTAGGTGAGTACACACACACACACACACACACACACACACACACACACACACAAACACAACACACACAACACATACACACACAACACA
>WNWK01035845.1:0-19525 GCA_009830355.1 Cherax destructor | reverse complement strand
TTTTCCTAGCAATCGTTTTTCCTTGATTTCATTCCTTTGCACATTAACTTGTAGGTGGTCTTGTAATATGTTGATAGCAGTTTCCTTGCACTGGGATTGAGTTATGTCTCTGGGAATGTGGTTGCTGTTTATTATAACTGCATCAGACAAGTTATCTTGTTCGGTTTTGTCATCTTGAAAATCAAGATATTCATCAAGTCGAGTGTGCATGTTGTTATTCCAGTCCTTGATTGCTTCTTCCACCTTCATATTCAGAGTTGTTATTTGATCGGTGTGACTGGTTATAACTGTTTGTAGAGTATTTTGTGTGTCAGTACTTCCCGATGTAATCTTCTCTTCAAGGTTTTGGATCTTGATCTCGAGGTTAGTTAGCTTGGATTCATATTTCACTAGTTTTGCTTTGATGTCTTTGTTTTCAGCTTCAAGGGCAAAGATGTATTCCCTAATAGTATCAGGAGTAGTCATACCTTGGTGCCCAGGAAGGAATCCTACGAAGCTGGTGGGGTTGGTGGGAGATAGGAACACAAGACACCGTCGGTAAGTGAATTCGTCACTAAACGAGGAGCATATTATACAAGTCTCCCTCCACATTTGTCCAATCTCTTTTTAAAGCTACCCAAGGTCCTATCGAAGCTAAAACCTTGGGTAGTTTCAAATTTAGGTTGGATAAATACATGAGTGAGAGGGGTTGGATTTGAGTGGGACTTGCATGTGAGTAAATAGAATTATCAAAGTTTATTGCTTGGGTAGCTTTTATTCAGTTAGTGGGTTGGATTTGTGAAGGACTTGCCAAGTATAGGCCAACAGGCCTACTGCAGTGTTCCTCCAGTGTTCTTCTTGAAGAGTGTGCAGATGACTTGAACAATGCTACAAAGGAAGCTTTTCTCCAAGCCAGGACACTAGGCATGACACTCCGGGGTAACATGAACAGACGCACCGCCGAAATTATTCGCAGCAGAGTTACCACAGCTAATGTTCAACAGAAAATCAGACTTACTAGGAAACTCGAAACTCTCTGTGATAATAGTCAGTGGAAGAGTTTAGGAAGACCTGAAATTATTCAAAATCTTTCATCTAGTCCACTGTCAACCACAGAAACTGAAGCCTTCAGCTTAGGCCTCAAATTTGCAACAGGAATTACGAAACCAAAACAAGACCTCAATTTCATCATTAAAAACTACAGACACAATGACTCCGATTTCCAAAAAGGCTATCTTCAAGGCATCATCTCAGCGGCCATCTCAACACACAGCTCCCCAGTCATACCTCGACGTTACATCATTGCACTTAAAGCTTTAGCAGAAGACATGACCATCTGGGTTACCACCGCTGATAAAGGAGGTGGTGTCGTAATCTTGAACACTGACGATTACAGGAACAAAATGCTTAACCCTTTCAGGGTCGACAGGCCCTCTCCGAATCTCGTTCTCAGGGTCGCAGAATTTAAAAAAAAAAAAAAAAAAAAATTCTTATGAAATGAGTTTTTTTTCTAAATCTAATAGGCTAAAAAATTTTTTTTGCAATCAATACTTACCAAGATATAGTGGCTTGAAGTTGACGGAAAGTGAACCGCTTATGGCAACATCGCTGACTGCCGGTCACCAGGTAATAGTTTATTTATTTTTTTCTACTTTTTTCTTTTATTTTTTCAAGTAACTTTTATGTCCTGTGAGACCAATATAAACCATATTTTGTATATATACACTCCTTGTATACTATCTGTCTGTCTGTATCTGTTTGTCTCTGTCTCTGTCTATCTGTCTCAAGAGAGAGCCAATAGTTGAACCAACACATATTACAGACTCGGTAGTCACTGCTTCACATCTGAGTCCTGATACATTATTTGCCAGTCTGGATTTTTTTGGTTATCCTAGGTAATTTACACAATGTATAATTGTATTTATGTGTACCTGTGTGACAGAGACAGACAGACATACAGACAGCCAGCCAGCTTGTTTACACAAACCCTACTGCCTTCTTCACCCCCCCATGCCTTCCCCACCACTCACACTGCCGCAGTGAGGTATTCCTTACCGCATGGCTTGGTGACAAAGTCACACTGAATTACCACTCCCACAATGCAATGCGGGTGCATAAATTTTTTCCCTACTGCGCACACTTACCACATAGACCCATTGTATCACATGCAGGCCTACCAGCTCTTTCCCCCTCAATTTGAAGCCGCTAGAATTTATGCGTACTAGTACGTCAAAAACCCTGGCGCATAAGCCGTACTAGTATGGCTGAAACCCTGAAAGGGTTAATCTACTTAATGACCCAGATACCTACAAACCTCTCACAACAAACCAAGTGGACAACCTCACCAAAACATTTCTTCACAAGACTCGCCGCATTCTGAGGGACTCAGAACAAGGGAAGAAACTTCTACACACCATTCCCAGCAACCCCAGACCAGCCAGAATGTACAGTCTGCCAAAAACTCACAAGCCAGGTATCCCATTGAGGCCCATATCCTCGGGAATAGGCAGTGCTCCCCACAAACTCTCAGGAATTCTCGCTAAACACCTCTCCAAACTTTTGGGCACTATCAGTCCAGCACATCTCAAACACTCTGGTGACCTTCTCAATCGCATTCGCAACATCAACATCGGGAACAAGAAACTCTCCAGCCTTGACGTAACATCGCTGTTCACCAAAGTACCTACTACACAAGCTATTGATCTCTTACACAGGAAAATTGACGACTCGCTTGATCTTCCTCTTCCAGTCAGCTATTTCATCGACCTTGTTGAACTATGTGTTGGCTTCACATGTTTCTCTTTTGAAAATCAACTCTTTCAGCAAACTTTTGGACTACCCATGGGATTGCCACTTAGTGCCTTCCTTGTGAACCTATATATGGAACATCTGGAAGCCGAGCAATTTTCCACTATTATTCCCTATTCTGTCACCTGGCTCCATTATGTTGACAACATTCTCATCATAACTCCCAGACGCTTCAACGTTCAAGCTCTCCAACACAAGCTCAACCAAGTCGAGCCATCAATCCAGTTCACACTAGAAGAAGAAGTCGACAACACACTTCCTTTCCTTGACGTTCTTCTCTGCAAAGCTGACCATGAACTTCGTTTTAAAGTCTATCGAAAACCTACCAACCAACACGATCTCCACTTCTACTCTCACCACGACACCAAAACTAAACATGGTGTAATTATAGGATTTTTCCTGCGTGCACTCAGAATCTGCAGCAGAGAGTTCCTTGAGGAAGAATGCTCCCTTATTGAACAAGTTTTTCCTAAATTTCACTACCCTCATCACTTCATTAGAGACTGCAGACGATGGGCATTAAACATCTTCAACACACCAAGAGAAAACACTGCCGAGAAGAGATACATAGTCCTCCCCACCAACTCTATTGCCAAACACGTTTCCAAAGTTTTTTCCAATACCTCATTCCGAGTATCCACCTCCACATCCACCAAAATCAAGGACATTACCAGTAACAGACAGGACAAGCTTCAATCCACTGCAGGGGTATACACAATCCCTTGTAATGACTGCAGCAAATTATACGTCGGCGAAACATCCAGAGACCTCCAAACACGTATTTCAGAACACCAATACGCAGGCAGATCTGATGACCCAAGGAATGCCTGTGTTCAACACTGAAATTCACACAACCATTTAATCAACTACAGAAACGCAAGACTCATCGCCAGAGAAGACAACATTCAATACCGAAGAATCCTGGAATCATCACTTATCTGATATATCCAACAACTTCAACCAGAACAATGGCTTCTACAACATAGCTGAACCTACTGCCAAGAAACTTCATCGCTATCCCACATAGAACTTAAGAATGGAACACTGCAGAAGGTCTACCCATATACTTGTCCAATCTCTTTTTAAAGCTACCCAAGGTTTTAGACTATCACCCTACTTTGAAGACTGTCACATGCAGCATTCTCCACCTGACTAAATCCTATAAATATTCATGTATCTTTTATCCAGGTAGATCTGTTTGTGACTCGATAAAGCCCACTGTGTGGGCGAAACATTGTCAATAAAGGATCACATTATACTGTTTGTGTTTATTTTTCCAAGAACATAAGAAAGGAGGAACACTGCAGCAGGCCTGTTGGCCCATACTAGGCAGGTCCTTCACAATCCATCCCACTAGCAAAATATTTGCCCACCCCAATTTTCAATGCTACCCAAGCAATAGGCTTTGATAATTCTATTTATTCACGTGCTAAAACCTTGGGTAGTTTAAAATTTGGGTTGGATAAATACATGAGTGAGAGGGGTTGCATGTGAGTGGGACTTGCACATGAATAAATGTAATTATCAAAGCTTATTGCGTGGGTAGCATTGAAAATTGAGTTGGGCAAATATTCTGTTAGTGGGATGGATTGTGAAGGACCTGCCTAGAATGGGCCAACAGGCCTGCTGCAGTGTTCCTCCTTTCTTATGTTCTTAAATGTTTATACAGTAGTGTACTGTATATTTTTTTTATTAACACATCGGCCGATTCCCACCAAGGCAGGGTGGCCCGAAAAAGAAACTTTCATTATCATTCACTCCATCACTGTCTTGCCAGAGGGGTGCTTTACACTACAGTTATAAAACTGCAACATTAACACCCCTCCTTCAGAGTGCAGACACTGTACTTACCATCTCCAGAACTCAAGTCCGGCCTGCCGGTTTCCCTGAATCCCTTCATAAATGTTACTTTGCTCACACTCCAACAGCACGTCAAGTATTAAAAACCATTTGTTTCTATTCACTCCTATCAAATTCGCTCACATATGCTTGTTGGAAGTCCAAGCCCCTCGCACACAAAACCTCCTTTACCCCCTCCCTCCAACCTTTCCTAGGCTGACCCCTACCCCGCCTTCACTCCACTATAGATTTATACACTCTCGAAGTCATTCTGTTTTGTTCCATTCTCTCTACATGTCCGAACCACCTCAACAACCCCTCCTCAGCCTAATTTCCTCCTAATTTCCAAACTCCGAATTCTCTGCATTATAATCACACCACACATTGACCTCAGACATGACATCTCCACTGCCTCCAGCCTTCTCCTCATTGCAACATTCATCACCCATGCTTCACACCCATATAAGAGTGTTGGTATAACTATACTCTCATACATTCCCCTCTTTACTTCCATGGACAAAGTTCTTTGTTTCCACAGACTCCGAAGTGCAACACTCATTCTTTTCCCCTCATCAATTGTATGATTCACCTCATCCTTCATAGACCCATCTGCTGATATGTCCACTCCCAAATATCTGAATACATTCACCTCCTCCATACTCTCTCCCTCCAATCTGATATCCAATCTTTCGTCACCTAATCTTTTTGTTATCCTCATCACCTTACTCTTTCCTATATTCACTTTCAATTTTCTTCTTTTGCATACCCTACCAAATTCAATCACCAACCTCTGCAACTTCTCTTCAGAATCTCCCAAAAGCACAGTGTAATCAGCAAAAAGCAACTGTGACAACTTCCACTTTGTATTTGATTCTTTATCTTTTAACCCCACACCTCTTGCCAAGACCCTCACATTCACTTCTCTTAACCCCATCTATAAATATATTGAACAACCACGGTGACATCACACATCATTGCCTAAGGCCTACTTTTACTGGGAAATAATCTCCCTCTCTCCTACACACACTAACCTTATCCTCACTATCCTCATAAAAGCTCTTCACTGCTTTCAATAACCTACCTTCTATTCCATACACCTGCAACATATGCCACATTGCCCCCCTATCCACCCTATCATACGCCTTTTCCAAATCCATAAATGCCACAAAAACCTCTCTACCCTTATCTAAATACTGTTCACCTATATGTTTCACTGTAAACACTTGGTCTACACACCCCCTACCTTTCCTAAAGCCCCCTTGTTCATCTGCTATCCTGCTCTCTGTCTTACTCTTAATTCTCTCAATAATAACTCTACCATACAATTTACCTGGTATACTCAACAGACTTATTCCCCTATATTTTGCACTCTCTTTTGTCCCCTTTGCCTTTATACAAAGGAACAATACACGCCCTCCAGGTAGACACACACTGCCAGTCCCTAGGTACCTTACCCTCTTCCATACTTTTATTAAATATTAGCACCAACCACTCCAAAACTATATCCCCACCTGTTTTTAACATTTCTATCTTTATCCTATCAATCTCAGCTTCCTTACCCCCTTTCATTCTACCCACTGCCTCACAAACTTCCCCCACACTCACAACTGGCTCTTCCACACTCCTACAAGATGCTATTCCTCCTTGCCCTATACATGAAATCACAGCTTCCCTGCCTTCATCAACATTTAACAACTCCTCAATATATTCCCTCCATCTTCCCGATACTTCTAACTCTCCATTTAATTACTCTCCACTCCTATTTTTAACTGTCAAATCCATTTGTTCCCTAGGCTTCCTTAACTTATTAATCTCACTCCAAAACTTTTTCTTATTTTCAACAAAATTTGTTGATAACATCTCACCCACTGTCTCATTTGCTCTCTTTTTATATTGCTTCACCACTCTCTTAACCTCTCTTTTTCTCTCCATATACTCTTCCCTCCTTGCATCACTTCTACTTTGTAAAAACCTCTCATATGCTAACTTTTTCTCCCTTACTACTCTCTTTACATCATCATTCCACAAATCGCTCTTCTTCTCTCCTGCACCCACTTTCCTGTAACCACAAACTTCTGCTGAACACTCTAACACTACATTCTTTAACCTACTCCATACATCTTCGACCCCATTGCCTACACTCTCACTAGCCCATCTATCCTTCAATAGCTGTTTATATCTTACCCTAACTGCCTCCTCTTTTAGTTTATAAACCTTCACCTCTCTCTCTCTTACTTACTGCTTCTATTTTCCTTGTATCCCATCTACCTTTTACTTCCACTTTAGCTACAACTAAAAAGTGATCTGATATATCTCTGGCCCCTCTATAAACATGTACATCCTTAAGTCTACACAACAGTCTTTTATCTACCAATACGTAGTCCAACAAACTACTGTCATTACGCCCTACATCATATCTTGTATACTTATTTATCCTCTTTTTCTTAAAATATGTATTACCTATAACTAAACCCCTTTCTATACAAAGTTCAATCAAAGGGCTCCCATTATCCTTTACACCTGGCACCCCAAACTTACCTACCACACCCTCTCTACATGTTTCTCCTACTTTAGCATTTAGGTCCCCTACCACAATTACTCTCACTTGGTTCAAAAGTTCCTATACATTCGCTTAATATCTCCCAAAATCTCTCTCCCTCCTGTACACTCCTCTCTTCTCCAGGTGCATACACGCATATTATGACCCACTTTTCGCATCCGACTCTAATTTTAATCCACATAATCCTTGAATTTACACATTTATATTCCCTCTTCTCCTTCCATAAGTGGTCCTTCAACATTATTGCTACCCCTTCCTTAGCTCTAACTCTCTCAGATACTCCCGACTTAATCCCATTTATTTCTCCCAACTGAAACTCGCCTACCCCCTTCAGCTTTGTTTTGCTTAGGGCCAGGATATCCAACTTCTTTTCATTCATATTCTCAGCAATCATTTCTTTCTTATCATCCACACACATTCAAACATCCCAGTTTTATAAAGTTTTTCTTCTTCTCTTTTTTAGTAAATGTGTACAGGAGAAAGGGTTACTAGCCCATTGCTCCCGGCATTTTAGTCGCCTTATATGGCAGGCATAGCTTACGGAGGAAAGATTCTTTTCCACTTCCCCATGGACAATAGAGGAAATAAAGAAGAACAAGAGCTATTAAGAAAAAGAAGAAAAACCTAGATGTGTGTATGTATATATATGCATGTGCATGCCTGTGTAGTGTGACCTACGTGTAAGTAGAAGTAGCTAAATATACCTGTTATCCAGCGTGTTTTTTATTATTTATTATTAACACATTGGCCGATTCCCACCAAGGCAGGGTGGCCCGAAAAAGAAAAACTTTCATCATCATTCACTCCATCACTGTCTTGCCAAAGGGGCGCTTTACACTACAGTTATAAAACTGCAACATTAACACCCCTCCTTCAGAGTGCAGACACTGTACTTCCCATCTCCAGGACTCAAGTCCGCCTGCGGTTTCCTGAATCCTTCATAAATGTTACTTTGCTCATACTCCAACAGCACGTCAAGTATTAAAACCATTTGTCTCCTTTCACTCCTATCAAATACGCTCACATGCTTGCTGGAAGTCCAAGCCCTCGCACACAAAACCTCCTTTACCCCCTCCCTCTAACCTTTCCTAGGCCGACCCCTACCCCACCTTCCCTCCACTACAGATTTATACACTCTCAAAGTCATTCTGTATCGTTCCATTCTCTCTACATGTCCAAACCACCTCAACAACCCCTCCTCAGCTCTCTGGATAATAGTTTTGGTAATCCCGCACCTCCTACTAATTTCCAAACTCCGAATTCTCTGCATTATATTCACACCACACACTGACCTCAGACATGACATCTCCACTGCCTCCAGCCTCCTCCTCATTGCAACATTCATCACCCATGCTTCACACCTATATAAGAGTGATGGTATAACTATACTCTCATACATCCCCTCTTTACTTCCATGGACAAAGTTCTTTGTCTCCACAGACTCCGAAGTCCTCCACTCACCCTTTTCTCCTCATCAATTCTATGATTCACCTCATCCTTCATAGACCCATCTGCTGACACGTCCACTCCCAAATATCTGAATACATTCACCTCCTCCATACTCTCTCCCTCCAATCTGATATCCAATCTTTCGTCACCTAATCTTTTTATTATCCTCACCACCTTACTCTTTCCTATATTCACTTTCAATTTTCTTCTTTTACACACCCTACCAAATTCATCCACCAACCTCTGAAACTTCTCTTCAGAATCTCCCAAAAGCACAGTGTAATCAGCAAAAAGCAACTGTGACAACTCCCACTTTGTATTTGCTTCTTTATCTTTTAACCCCACACCTCTTGCCAAGACCCTCGCATTCACTTCTCTTACAACCCCATTTATAAATATATTGAACAACCACTGTGACATCACACATCCTTGTCTAAGGCCCACTTTTACTGGGAAATAGTCCCCCTCCCTCCTACACACTCTAACCTGAGCCGCACTATCCTCATAAAAACTCTTCACTGCTTTCAGTAACCTACTTCCTATTCCATACACCTGCAACATCTGCCACATTGCCCCCCTATCCACCCTATCATACGCCTTTTCCAAATCCATAAATGCCACAAAAACCTCTTTACCCTTATCCAAATTATTATTATTATTATAATCAAAAGAAGTGCCAAACCACAAGGGCCCTTATCCAAATACTGTTCACCTAGTATATGTTTCACTGTAAATACTTGGTCTACACACCCCCTACCTTTCCTAAAGCCCCCTTGTTCATCTGCTATCATGCTTTCTGTCTTACTCTTAATTCTTTCAATAATAACTCTACCATACACTTTACCAGGTACATTCAACAGACTTATTCCCCTATAATTTTTGCACTCTCTTTTGTCCCCTTTGCCTTTATACAAAGGAACAATACATGATCTCTGCCAATCCCTAGGTACCTTACCCTCTTCCATACATTTATTAAATAATAGCACCAACCACTCCAAAACTATATTCCCACCTGCTTTTAACATTTCTATCTTTATCCCATCAATCCCAGCTGCCTTACCCCCTTTCATTCTACCCACTGCCTCACGAACTTCCCCCACATTCACAACTGGCTCTTCCATACTCCTACAAGATGTTATTCCTCCTTGTCCTATACACGAAATCACAGCTTCCCTGTCTTCGAGAATCTAAACACCTGTTACAATCTAATATCATCATATAATAATTTTAACAGTATAATATCATCATATTGTAATTTGAATTTTTTTTTTAACTAGAATAAACTCAATAAATTTCTCTATTATTATGTACATAGTCTTTAAGTTACTAGATTAAGCTGCCCCTAATGCCATGGCATGTCAGTGGCTCTCCTTGCACTCAATTTATATTTTAACTATCAATACCTATGTAATCTGCAATGAAATAAAATTTACTTTCATCAACATTTAACAACTCCTCAAAATATTCCCTCCATCTTCCCAATACCTCTAACTCTCCATTTAACCCTTTCAGGGTCCAAGGGGGGTCTCTGAAACTCGTTCTCAGGGTTCAAGAATTTAAAAAAAAAAAAAAAAAAAAAAAATTTCTTATGAAATGATAAAGAATCTTTTTCCGATCATAACGCCACAAACATTATGAAATTTGATCGAAAACTAACAAAATTATGCTTTCGTGAAGTTAGCGGTATCCATGACATTGACGCATCGGCGATTTCGCCCACTTTGAGCCCTATTTTCGGCAAATTCCAATGTTTCAGTCTACTAAAGTTATAGCTATTTTGCTAGAACTCCATTTCTTCTATCGATTGAGTACAAGAAACCGCCTATTTATCGATTACAACTACCCAAAATAGTGGTCAGAAAATGGCAATTTAACCAATTTCACACAAATTTCAAACGATGCCGATTTCAAAATAGGGTCCATAATAAACAAGGCAGATATTCCTGGCACTAAAATAACATCTTCTCTGTTCATTACTCACGTCTCCAGGCCCCTCTTACATTACTTTTGCTTTCCATTTTGAATTTTTATTCTCACAAAAAAATAGAAGATTTACTGTTATGTATACAACTGCATCATTGTAAAAATGGTATAAACAATATCAGAGCACTTTTGCATGAATATTAGACTCACCAGTTGATGTGTATTGGACGCATGGTGTGATTTGTTTACTCTTGAACATCGTCAAAAATTTTCGCTACTTTGAGCTCAATTTCAAGGTACTTGTCATTGTCAAACTAATCAAAGTCATCTCTATTTCTGTAACATATCTTCCATTCTATCAAATGAGACCAAGAAAACGAGAATACATCAATAAATACCATACGAATATAGACTGCAAAGTCGCTGTTTTAAACCAAAAACACGGTCAGAGTTTTTTTTTCCTCATTATGCACTGTGGTGCAGGAATTTTTTTTATACTGCGCACACTGACTGCACAGACCCATTCTATCACATCTAGTCCTAACAGCCTGTTTCTGCTTGATTTGAGGGCGCTAGAATTTAGGTGTACTAGTACGTCAATAACCCCAGGGCGTAAGCCGTACTAGTACGTCAATAACCCTGATAGGGTTAATAACTCTCCTCTCCTATTTTTAACTGTCAAATCCATTTGTTCTCTAGGCTTCCTCAACTTATTAATCTCACTCCAAAACTTTTTCTTATTTTCAACAAAATTTGTTGATAATATCTCACCCACTCTCTCATTTGCTCTCTTTTTACATTGTTCACCACTCCCTTAACCTCTCTTTTTCTCTCCATATACTCTTCCCTCCTTGCATCACTTCTACTTTGTAAAAACCTCTCATATGCTAACTTTTTCTCCCTTACTACTCTCTTTACATCATCATTCCACCAATCGCTCTTCTTCCCTCCCACACCCACTCGCCTGTAACCACAAACTTCTGCTGAACACTCTAACATTACATTTTTAAATCTACCCCATACATTTTCGACCCCATTGCCTACACTCTCACTAGCCCATCTATCCTCCAATAGTTGTTTATATCTTACCCTAACTGCCTCCTCTTTTAGTTTTTAAACCTTCACCTCTCTCTTACTTACTGCTTCTATTTTCCTTGTATCCCATCTACCTTTTACTCCCACTGTAGCTATAACTAGAAAGTGATCTGATATATCTGTGGCCCCTCTATAAACATGTACATCCTGAAGTCTACTCAACAGTCTTTTATCTACCAATATGTAGTCCAACAAACTACAGTCTCTCCTCACTTAACGACGGAGATAGGGGCCTAAGACCCCGTCGGTAAACGATTTCGTCGCTAATCGAGGAATCACCCATTACGGACACTTCAAAAGTGTCACCACCCAAAATTAAAACATTCAGTTTTATGTTTGTTGGGAAGTTCCTTTCAATCTGTTTATTATTAATGGTAATACAACATGAAATAGGTCAATGACTTACTTCCAAGTTATTCCAGGAAACCCTTACATAGCTGATTACTTGAAAACAAAACAAAAATAAGAGAAAATCGCACTTTATTCAGTCTTTGCATAGGGTAAGAGTGATCTTCTATAGTTACCTTTCAGGCGGTACCGTTTTCTATAATGGTCGCGGTCACTTTTTTTTTTTATCCCTCTCCGCCCTCCATCCTTCAATATCTCTCTATATAATGTCAGTTTTTATTAATTTGGGCGTCTTTATCATGCTTCTACATTATTTATGTTATACCTAATACAGTGGTACCTCGACTTACGATATTTTTTCATTCCAGAATGCTGTTGAAGTGCCATTACCAAACGAATTTATCTCCTTAAGAAATGTTGTAAAATAGACTAGTCCTTTTAGACCCCCAAAATTACACTTACAAAAGCATTTAAAAAAATAAACTTACATAAAAGGGTGAGTTTGGGGACCATCGTAAGTCGAGGTACCACATATTATTCTGGAATAAATATGATAAGTAGATAACCTGTATTGATAGTAATAGTATAATTATACAATATTTTATAGTGCCGTTAGCTTACACGTCCGAATGTCATGGTGAAGCAGGAGTTACTGAGACTGCTGGCACTTTCTCCCTCTCTCTCGTATAGCCCCAGCCCAGCTCATCCTCCAATACCTCTCCATATATGTATTTTATTATTATTATTATTATTATTATCACCATCGATATACCTTGTTCACTGAGTATAATAATTTCTTTCTTAAGATGCCACAAGAAAGACAGAATGTAAACACAAATGAACACACCAGCTGATCCCTGATCAGCTGGTTTGTTCTGATCCATTTTTCTCTTGTTTTTCCTCTTCCAAGTGTTGCTGCATGTCTATTGTGCACCCCATAGTACAAGATAGTTATAAGTGCAGCAGCACTTGGAAGAGGAAAATGAAAGAAGTTCACAGTAAAGGGATCAGCTGGTGTGTTCATCTGTGTGTTTATATTCTGTGTCTCTCGTAGCAGCTTAATTAAGAAATGATTAAATTCAGTGAACAAGGTATGTTGATGATGATAATAATAATAATAATTAATAAAGATAAAGATTTATTTATTGTAATAATAACAATCGCTCTGGAGTGCTTTAAATGTCAGCTACGAAACTTATACAAGTGCTGCTGCACTTCTATCTTGTACTATGGGGTACACAATCAAGTTAAAATTTGTACAAATATGTAGTCTTGGAGACTTTAAAAGCTAGTGTACTGAGTGGCTGTAAGAAGGAGATTGAGATGCATGACCCAAGTTCTCATATGGCATACAATTTTTTTTTTTTAAACTCGTAGGAGAGCCCGTCGTAACTCCGAGTCGTCAGTAAACGAGTACGTCGTTAAGTGAGGAGAGACTGTACTGTCATTACGCCCTACATCATATCTTGTATACAGTGGACCCTCGGTTAACGAAATTAATCCGGTCCAAGAGCTATTACTTAATCTGAATCTTTCATTATCTGAAACCTTATTTCCCATAAGAAATAATGTATATACAATTAATTCGTTCCACAAAAAAATAATCACAAAAAACAAAAAAAAAAAAAAAAAACATTTACTTACCTTTATTGAAGAGTTGCAGGCATCTGGAAGGTAGAGTTGCTGACAGGGGCAGGGTGTTAATGGTTGGAAGGGGAATCCCCCTCCAAAAGGACTTCAGGTAACATGTCCCTCTCTGGGGTTACTTCCCTTCTTTTTCTTAATGCATGCCTGCTACACTCCCTGCATGCCTGCTACACTCCCTGCATGCCTGCTACACTCCCTGCATGCCTGCTACACTCCCTGCATGCCTGCTACACTCCCTGCATGCCTGCTACACTCACTGCATGAATGCTACACTCCTGCATGAATGCTACACTCCTGCATGAATGCTACACTCCTGCATGAATGCTACACTCCCTGCATGAATGCTACACTCCCTGCATAAATGCTATACTCCTGCATGAATGCTACACTCCCTGCATGAATGCTACACTCCTGCATGAATGCTACACTCCCTGCATGAATGCTACACTCCCTGCATGAATGCTACACTCTCTGCAAGAATGCTACACTCCCTGCATGAATGCTACACTCCCTGCATGAATGCTACACTCTCTGCATGAATGCTACACTCTCTGCATGAATGCTACACTCCCTGCATGCCTGCTACACTCCCTGCATGAATGCTACACTCTCTGCATGAATGCTACACTCTCTGCATGAATGCTACACTCTCTGCATGAATGCTACACTCCCTGCATGCCTGCTACCACTGGGGTGCCACTAGGAAGCTTCTTTGGACCTATGGTGACTTATTTCACAGTGACAATCACTAAACCACCCAAAAAGACACCAAATATATTGTGAATCTTTGAAAAAGCGCGCTAGGTAATGTTCTCTCAATGGTAAACAACGCTTCACTGGCGTCCTGCGCTTGCGCGGAGCAGGCGGACACGTCTAATACCTTTCGGTAACCGAGGAATTTTTCGCTAACCGATTACGAAAAAAACTCGTTTTCCGAAGCTTTCGTTAACGGGACCTTTCGTTAACCGAGGGTCCACTGTACATATTTATCCTGTTTCTTAAACCATGTATTACCTATAACTAAACCCCTTTCTATACAAAGTTCAATCAAAGGGCTCCCATTATCATTTACACCTGGCACCCCAAACTTACCTACCACACCCTCTCTACATGTTTCTCCTACTTTAGTATTTAGGTCCCCTACCACAATTACTCTCACTTGGTTCAAAAGTTCCTATACATTCGCTTAACATCTCCCAAAATCTCTCTCTCTCCTCTACACTCCTCTCTTCTCCAGGTGCATACACGCTTATTATGACCCAATTTTCACATCCGACTTTTATTTTAATCCACATAATCCTTGAATTTACACATTTATATTCCCTCTTCTCCTTCCATAACTGGTCCTTCAACATTATTGCTACCCCTTCCTTAGCTTTAACTCTCTCAGATACTCCTGACTTAATCCCATTTATTTCTCCCCACTGAAACTCACCTACCCCCTTCAGCTTTGTTTCGCTTAGGGCCAGGACATCCAACTTCTTTTCATTCATAACATCAACAATCATCTCTTTCTTATCATCCGCACTATATCCACGCACATTCAAACAACCCAGTTTTATAAAGTTTTTCTTCTTCTCTTTTTTAGTAAATGTGTACAGGAGAAGGGGTTACTAGCCCATTGCTCCCGGCATTTGTCGCCTCATACGACACGCATGGATTACGGAGGAAAGATTTTTTTCCACTTCCCCATGGACAATAGAGAAAATAAAAAGAACAAGAGCTATCAAGAAAAAGAAGAAAAACCTAGATGTGTGTATGTATACATATGCATGTGCATGCCTGTGTAGTGTGACCTAAAGTATAAGTAGAAGTAGCTAGATATACCTGTTATCCAGCGTGTTTATAAGACAAAAAAGACACCAGCAATCCTACCATCATGTAAAACAGTTTCAGGTTTGTGTTTCACTGTCACCTGGTAGGACGGTAGTACCTCCCTGGGTGGTTGCAAAATACTGGTCAGAGAGCCTGTCGTAAGTCCGAGGCGTTGGTAAACGTGTACTTCGCTAAGTGAGGAGAGGCTGTATATACTCTAGAATTAATAAAATACAGTGGACCCTCGGTTAACGAAAAAAATTCATCCCAGAAGCCTGCTCAAGTGCCATTACCGAACGAATTTACGTCCTTAAGAAATAATGTCACGTAGGTTAGTCTATTTCAGACCCCCAAAAATACACTTCCACATGCAATTAAAAAATTATACTTACATAATTGCACGATTTCCGGGGTATTCGTTAACCGAGGGTCCACTGTATGTCATTACGAATGTGAGGACTAGTGGTAGTGTGTTATTGTTGTTGGGTTTATAAGGGCCACTGACCATAAACCGTACATATACTGCTGGTGGTGGAGGCAGCAGGCCACCACCACTAATTCACACTGAAACAATGTACATACGTAATTTATAAATAAGAAACATTTACACTTTAAAATAAGAAATATTTACACTTACCTTGCAAGAGATGGTGGCAGAGGGTGGCGTTGGTCTCAGTGCCCCTATATTCCTCAAACAACAATGCAGGAGTTAAGTTTCGTGTCGTCATTTTTCTATCGTTTAATCGCTTAACTTACTTGCTACACTGTTAATGCTACACTTTATAGCTGGCTGGTGCTATAGCCTTTATCGACTCATGCTGCTTTAGTACTGTACATATAGAATCAGTGAATCACTGAAGAAGACACATTCTCCTATCTCTTCCTCCTCCACTTTGGTACTTTGCTACAATTTCTTTCTTCAATATACAGTGGACCCTCGCTATTCGAACACTCCAAACTCGCCCTTTTATGTAAGTTTATTATTGTAAGTGCTTTTAGAAGTGTATTTTTGGGGGTCTGAAATGGACTAATCTAATTTACATCATTCCTTATGGGAATAAATTCGTTTGGTAACAGCACTTGAACAGCATTCTGGAATGAAGAATGTTCGAATAGCGAGGGTCCACTGTATATATGTATGTATATATATATGTATGTATATATGTATATATGTATGTATGTATGTATGTATGTATATATGTATATATGTATGTATATATGTATGTATATACTATGTATATATGTATGTATATATGTATGTATGTATATATGTATATATGTATGTATGTATATGAATGTATGTATGTATGTATGTATGTATATATATATATATATATATATATATATATATATATATATATATATATATATATATATATATATATATATATATATATATATATACAGTGGTACCTCGAGTTACGATGGTCCCCAAAATCGCCCTTTTATGTAAGTTTATTTTTTAAATTCTTTTGTAAGTATATTTGTTATGGGGTATTATGGACTTGTTGTGGGGGCTGTTGGGACCCAGCATGTATTGTTGTAATTAAATAACATGAATGCCTAATTATATTGAATTATTCAGAATTTGCTATGAGGTCTTAGGTCAGGCCACCCTAAAGACTTAATAGAGCTGATTAAACTGTTTTTCTCAATATAATAGGTTATATAAAATATAAATGCACATTATTATTAAGTATTAGTTATAAGTTGCATGTCTCATTGTAATAACATAAGATATATTGAGAGTACATGTGGAGATATGCAAAGTGATGTGTTTATGTTTGAGTGGGAGGAGCTTAGAGAGATGCTGGCTTCCCACAATCCCTCCTGAGAACAATGGCGGCTGGAGTGAGCTGGTGTTGTAGGTGCTGATTTTAACTCGGCTTCAGGGCTGAATGAGTGCCCAAAAGGTAATGGGGAGAGTTGTAAATCGATGTCACCATGACATTCTGTGATCTTCAGTGTATCAAGACACTGGAGGGTTAAGAAATGTTGAGAAAAAGAGAGTTGAAGGTGGCAGCTGAGCCATGTGCTTGGGAAAGGCTGATTATATGTTTAGGAGTGGAGACCTGTACATTATATGTATATGCTTCTTAATATAGTTCTATTTTTATAATGTTGGTTTAAATAACCTTTAAGAGGAATGTGAAAGGACCAATAAATTTTCAGATGCAGCAGCTAAACCTGAGTAAGTATCTTTAGCCTATAATGTCCTCCTTTTACCCTAGACCTTTTAAGTAAATACCCTATGCTAGTACATGTAGAACCTTGATGATAAATAGGGGAAAAAACCATAACAATATTTTTGGGGGTGTAAAGGACTAGTCTATTTTACATTATTCCTTATGGGGATAAATTCGTTTGGTAATGGCACTTGAACAGCATTCTCGAACGAAAAATATCGTAACTCGAGGTACCACTGTGTATATATGTATATGTATGTATGTATATATATATATATATATATATATATATATATATATATATATATATATATATACGCATATATATATATATATACGCATATATATATATATATATATATATATATATATATATATATATATATATATACGCATATATATATATATATATATATATATATATATATATATATATATATATATATATATATATATATATATACGCATATATATATATATATATATACGCATATATATATATATATATACGCATATATATATATATATATATATATATATATATATAAATATATATATATATATATATATATGTATATATATATATATATATATATATATATATATATAAATATATATATATATATACAGTGG
This sequence comes from Cherax destructor, assembly GCA_009830355.1. Classification (NCBI taxonomy): domain Eukaryota; kingdom Metazoa; phylum Arthropoda; class Malacostraca; order Decapoda; family Parastacidae; genus Cherax; species Cherax destructor. Next base: position 1,243 of record WNWK01035845.1, on the reverse strand, counting down.
TACCCGGTTTCGATATTTTTCATTCCAGAATGCTGTTCAATGCCATTACCAAACGAATTTATCTCCTTAAGAAAAGTTGTAAAATAGACTAGTCCTTTAGACCCCAAAATTACACTACAAAAGCATTTAAAAATAAACTTACATAAAAGGGTGAGTTTGGGACCATCGTAAACCGGGTACCACTGTATATATATACAGTGGTACCCCGGTTTACGATGGTCCCAAACTCACCTTTATGTAAGTTTATTTTTAAATGCTTTGTAAGTGTAATTTTGGGGGTCTAAAAGGACTAGTCTATTTTACAACATTTCTTAAGGAGATAAATTCGTTGGTAATGGCACTTGAACAGCATTCTGGAATGAAAAATATCGTAAACCGGGTACCACTGTATGTATACAGTGGTACCCGGTTTACGATATTTTTCATTCCAGAATGCTGTTCAAGTGCCATTACCAAACGAATTTATCTCCTTAAGAAAAGTTGTAAAATAGACTAGTCCTTAGACCCCAAAATTACACTTACAAAAGCATTTAAAAAATAAACTTACATAAAAGGGTGAGTTTGGGACCATCGTAAACCGGTACCACTGTATATATATATATATATATATATATATATATATAAATATATATATATAAATATATATATATATATATATATTGTATATATATATATATATATATATATATATATATATATATATATAAATATATATATATAATATATATATAAATATATATATATATATATATATATATATATGATATATATATATATATATATATTTTATATATATATATATATATATATATATATATATATACTTACTGAATTTGTATGGCTTAGAGCACTGTCTGCTTACTGTGCCGAAAGAAGGGAAAGAGGCTACCTCATGATCATTAAATCCTAAGAATTCCAGAGCTGAAACCTCATTCCCTTCCCCAAGCACAAAATGGGAAGGCAGCAACGAAAAAAAGTCCAAGTGAGCAAGAAAATTGAAGGCAACACAGTGGGAGCAATCAGAATTATCACCAGTGAAGATACAGTTGCCCCCAGAGATGCTGACACTGCTGAAGCACTTAGAGGAAAGCACCCTGCCAGGGAAACCAGGGTACCAACAGTTCCAACACCTCTGTCCCCACTGTGGAACCACTGATTGTGCAAGACTCCGACATTTACAAAGCAATAATGTCATTCCCTTCCGGCTCTGCTGGGGTTACACTGGAATAAGGCCACAACATTT
>WNWK01035844.1:0-19525 GCA_009830355.1 Cherax destructor | reverse complement strand
AGAGTACAGGCTAGGTGGACAAAGGCTACAAACCTCATCAAAGGAGAAAGACCTTGGGGTGAGTATAACACCAAGCACGTCTCCGGAAGCACACATCAACCAGATAACCGCGGCAGCATATGGGCGACTGGCAAACCTAAGAATAGCGTTCCGTTACCTTAACAAGGAATCGTTCAAGACACTGTATACCGTATACGTCAGGCCCATACTAGAGTATGCAGCACCAGTCTGGAACCCACACCTGGTCAAGCACGTCAAGAAATTAGAGAAAGTGCAAAGGTTTGCGACAAGGCTAGATCAACAACTGAGGGGACTGCCTTATGAAGAAAGGTTGAGGGAAATAGGACTAACAACACTGGAGGACAGAAGGGTTATAGGAGACATGATAACGACATACAAAATACTGCGGGGAATCGACGAGGTAGATAGTGACAGGATGTTCCAGAGAGGAAACACAGAAACAAGGGGACACAACTGGAAGCTGAAGACTCAGATGAGTCAGAGGGATGTTAGGAAGCAATTCTTCAGCCATAGAGTAGTTAGGAAGTGGAATAGTTTAGCGAACGATATAGTGGAGGCGGGAACCATACATAGTTTTAAGACAAGGTATGATAAAGCTCACGGAGCAGGGAGAGCAGAGACCCAGTAGCGGACAGTGCAGAGGCGGGGCCAGGAGCTGAGTCCGACCCTGCAACCACATTAGGTGAGTAGTGAGTACACACACACACACAACACACACACACACATATATATATATATATATATATATATATATATATATATATATATATATATATATATATATATATATATATATATATATATATATATATATATATATATATATATATATATATAACATTATCAAGAGGAGCCTCACGACAGCCGGATGCACAGCAGTAAGGGAACCACCCCAACTATGCAGATCTGATGGCAGCCAAAAGCGTCCAGATGGTATCACCCTTCAAGCATGGACAGACGGCAAGCAGGTGGTGTGGGACTACACATGTGCATCTACCTTGGCTGATACCTATCTCCAATACACCAGGGAGGAAGGAGGGGCAGCTGCCACCTTCAGGGAGTCCCAGAAGTCGAGAAAATATGGAGAACTTGCCCGTCATTATATGTTTGTTCCCATAGGCTCAGAGACCCTTGGCTCATGGGAAAAGAGTGCATCTAAGTTCCTCAAGGAGCTGGGCAAAAGACTCAACAGGGTAACTAGGGATCCCAGGGCAGCTAGTTTTCTGTTCCAGCGACTCAGCGCTGCTGTTCAGAGGGGTAATGCATGCTGTATTCTGGGCACGCGCCCCAGCTCGGAAGAGCTGGATGAGATTTTCGCATTATAATCAGTGACAAACATGTAACAATATGTACTAGACATGTATCTCTCACCTCGTGTATTGTATATGCCATCTTTATATCAACAGTATCTCTTAAATCTTTTGTACCATATTATGTAATAAAATATACCTCTTGGTAAAAAAAAAAAAAAAAAAAAAAAAAAAAAAAGATGGGGTGGTAGGAGAAGTGGAATATTCAAGTGGCATCAGGAAGAAATCCAAATATTCTTTCTTGAAGCCTTTTTATCCACTTCTCAGAGGCTATGGGCCCCACAATTTGTACCAGAGGTGGACCCCATCCTATATATATATATATATATATATATATATATATATATATATATATATATATAGCATAGTTGGGGTGGTTCCCTTACTGCTGGGCATCCGGCTGTTGTGAGGCTCCTCTTGATAATGTTATTAACCTCTTCATGTCTTGCAATCTTTCCCTCGGATTTACGACACACAAGACCATGGTACCCGAATCGGTCTGCTGCTTCACTGCCACAAATACACCTGTGTTCGGCGAGAATAGGGGCGGCAAGTCGAAGGGCAACACCAATGCGGATGGTCTGTGGGTCGAGGCGTGTGCCAAGGCTGGAGTTGGGAACAGCCAAAAGAATGTCCCCTGCATGAGGAGCTCTCACTGCAAGGAGGCGGGCTCTATCCTTCCCTGACACACTCTGAAGCATTGCTGAGGCTATATTCTCTACTATTGGGCCATCCCAGTGCGACTGTTTGTAGTTGTTGGGGGGAGCAGGCCTGGTTTCAGAGCCTGTTAGGTTATCCCAGATCCTGGCTCCATCAACGAACTTTTGGTCATGGATGCCAATCGTGTCCCTAAGATGTTCAGGGAGAATTGCTGCTACAAGCCCTCTGGATGCAATACATGAAGACAGGAAAGCAGGTAGAGCAATCTGAGATGACTTGCGGACACCAATGCCTCCTAGTCTGACTGGGAGTGTAGCTTGGTCCCACTGCCCATCTTCTAGAGTAAGGTTAAGTACTTTAGTAAAGATCTGCCTCAGGATACTGTCATATTCGTGCAGTATAGGGTTATCATATGAAGGAGCACATCTTAGGAAATATGTCAACCTGGGCAGACTCAAGCATTTTGTGAGAATGTACAAGGCATCATGGGTGTCAAGATTGCCTATTCGTTGTTCCATTCTCCTCAATTCTTCCAGTTTCTTCCTGAGAATTGTGTCAATGGCCTCGCTTCCCAGAGGTGCTCCAAGCAAGACACTATTAGTAGGGGCAATGACTGTTGCTCCTGGTAGTTTTGATAACACTGCATCTATCACTTGTTGATTGACTGAGATGATTTCACATTTGGATGGATTCAGGATGAGACCCATTTCCTGTCCCCGTGTCATCACCTGTGTAAGATCATCTACAAGGGACTCCTTTGTACCTGCTAGTGTGCCATCATCCAGGAACCAGATGTTTAGCTCACTGGTCAGTCTTACTGTGATTTCCTAACTGCTATACAGAAGAGAATGGTGCGAGAGGGTCCCCTTGCTGGACACCCTCTGATGATGTGATTTCATGCTCTCCAAACAGGAGCATTGATTCCCTGCTATATTCAGCTGAAACAAAAGGGAAGAGACCTGGAAAATGTTCTTGTACAGCTGCTAATACTACGTCCCTTTTCAGGAGATTAAATGCATTCTTGAAATCTAATTTAACCACTGTATTGTCCTCAGACAGGTTGTCGATATACGCCCTTGTTGCATGAACCGCTGCTTCACTTCCTTGAGAGACCCCAAAGCCAAGCTGGTTTGGTTGAAGCATGATGGCTGCCTCTGCGCGAATACTTCTGACAGCAGCTTTAGAAACGAGGCGGCGAAACGTGTTGCCCACTGCGATTGGCCTAATTCCTCCATCCTTTTTTTTAAGGGCACAAAGTGATGCTCCAAAAAGAAAGGTTTAATCTTGTCAGAATCAGACCAGCCAAGGAATTGTTGACGAACCTTGTGATCTCTGAAAGCAGTGTCTCTGCAATCTCCCCGATAACTGGATTAACCATTTCCTTTAAATGTTGTGGCCTTATTCCAGTGTAACCCCCAGCAGAGCCGGACGGGAGTGACATTATTGCTTTGTAAATGTCCGAGTCTTGCACAATCAATGGTTCCACAGTGGGGACAGAGGTGTTGGAACTGTTGGTACCCCTGGTTTCCCTGGCAGGGTGCTTTCCTCTTAGTGCTTCAGCAGTGTCAGCATCCCTGGGGCAACTGTATCTTCACTGGTGATAATTCTGATTGCTCCCACAGTGTTGCCCTCTTCAATTTTCTTGCTCACTTGGACTCTGATTTTTTCGCTGTCAGTGGAGTGAGTGGGGGTTCTGCCTCTCCCATTTTTGTGTTGATAGGGAAGGGGAATGAGGTTATCAGCTCTAGGAAAGTCTCTTAAGGATTTAATGATCATTGAGGCTAGCCTCTTTCCCCTTCTTTCCGGCACAGCTAAGCAGACATTGCCAAAAAGTAGCAAGTTGTGCCATGCCTTGATGGTTGGTGGAGCATTTAGGATAGCAGAACCATCATTTACTTTTATTAAGAGGTCCGTAAGTTTCCCAGCTGCGTGTGGACGGGCTGCTTTGGGAATATGTGTGAGTGTCCTGATACCTGTTGCTTTAATTGCTTCCAAGATATTATCTGATGAGATGAGATCTGTTGGAGTGGGTTCATGTGCCTGAAGTGGCTCTGGGTTATCACTTTCCACAGGAGGACATCCTGAACCAGGGCAGCTACCATGTTTGCGGAGGAAACCATTAGAGTTGAGACAACGAAGCTGTAAACACCACCGACACTTGCCTCTCCTAGTATTGCCAGCCGTGCCATTTTCCTGGCTGCTCGCTTCCTCCTGACTGGCATTCATCTGGCTAAGTAAACTGTAGTGGAGTACGACATGCTGGGTGGGTAAGGTGCGTGGAAGGTAGTGAACTTGACCGTGGTGGCCTTGTAGGGCTTGAGGGGTGTCGCTGGGATTTGGGTGAGGGAGGCGCAGGTAGTTGGGTGGGGGAGGCGCAGGTTGTTGGGTGGGGGTAGCCAGGGATGAGGAGTGAGGGGAATACACTACACATGGACTTTGCACTCTATATATTGTTCACACTGTCTTACAATACACACAACACACACAATACACACAACATTATTTGTTTCCCATGTACGTCATGAAAGATGTGGGTATGTGCACTGTTGAACACCAGTGTCTTCCCTCACCACCTACACACAGCGCCTCTTCCCTCTCCCCCGTGGCGTGGGGGAGGAGGCACTGGTCACTCCCTCGTTAACATTAACCACACATTGTTTTTCCATCCAAAACCAAGGGCTGGCATGCAAGACACAATGAAGTCAACGACATCATAAAGAGAACCCTTGTTACAGCTGGATGCCCAGCCGAGAGAGAGCCCCGATCACTAGCAGCCAACAATGCCCAAAACCCAGCAAACCGCCCCGACGGGATTACCATCTATCTTTGGAAGAATAGCAAGCTCTTAGCATGTGACTATACCTATGTGTCGACACTGGCTGACACCTACATCCATCAGAGTGTCTGGCGACATGGAGGAGCTGCTGACCACAGGGAGGAGTACAAAATGGGCAAGTACAGGGACATAAGCCAACAGTATCAATTTGTCCCAGTGGGATCAGAGACCTTGGGAGCATGGGTAAAAAATGCAACACGTTTCCCTAAAGAACTGGGTTCCAGACTCCTCGACACCACCAGGGACCTAAGGGCAGCCACTTTCATGTTGCAGCGCCTCAGCATGGCCATCCAGAGGGGAAATGCATGCTGCATACTGGGCTCGCGTCCGGCTTCAGAGGAGCTGGAGGAGATTCATAATCTTTGATATATATATTTATATCGATAGTCATTTGGTCGTTCTTCAGAGTGGGGTTGCAATGATAAAGATCTTCTGAGGCTTCTTACTTTATTTGTAATAAAGGGTGGGTACACAGGCTGTGTGTTTGTGGCCCATGGCCCGGCAGGACCACGCCCACGAGAGAGAGAAGAGTAGGCCTTGTTACTCTAGTGAGAGCTGCTGCGTGAGTGAGGGAGAGACAAGGTGGAGCTGACTGACATGGGGTATAGGCCTATAGGTGGCAGCACAAGCGGGTGCAAAATATGAACTCATCTGGCAGACAGCATGGCTGTCTATGCAGACAGTACAGGCTGTCTACATATTGCACCAATGTATTCATGTTCATGTTTGTTTTTCTGTCAATGTATTCTGTCTATTAATAAAGCACTTATATGATATATATAGGGGGTGGTAGGGAAGAAAATATTCAAACAGCTCCGGGGAGAAACTCGAGTTTTCCCTGAGGTACGTTTATTGTCTTCTCTGAGGATGAGGGTCCCCAGTAAAGTTCTAGGACTGGCAGTAAAAAAAACTCGGTCTCTCTCTCGCAAGAACAGGTCACAGAACACGAAAGAAAAATACATATATACATAAACATGTGGACATGGAAAAAAAATTCCTCCAGAGAGGGAAGAGAAAAAAGGTGTGCTTCGTGGTCTAAGGCAGTGACCGTCGATGCATTACTGCATGCCTTCCTGCGTCTGGACAGATACTGCAACACCGGAGACATAGCTGCAGCTGAGCTGTGACTTAACAGGGTACGATCTCTTCTGGGAGGTGAAACAGACATCGTAGTAATCACTGCAGGGTTCACTCAACCTGGGGCACAACCTGCTGGTGCCCTCAAGTGAGGCGTCGTCAGTAGTCACAACAGGATAGGACTACTGCTGGCAAGCGACTCAGGAGGACATTCCTCGACTGGTGCTGTTGCTGCTGGCGAGTGTGGAGTGAGTCGTGACAGGGATGACACGACGAAACATCTGGAGGTCGTAACAGCATACACCATACTGCAGTGAGTGGGCAAGCAGTCAAAGTGACATACTCTTTGTGCAGGCTGCTCACTGAAGCTGTGACATGAGGCTGACAGTCACCTGCCGACAGCCTTAACTGCGGCTTGACGAGTGTCATCTCTCGACAGTTGAAGTTACAGCAGAGGGAAATCTGAGTGTCCCCAGATTGGTTGTCTACAAATAACTGTCTCTGACGGTCAGAAGGTGAAGTGGAATGGGTCTCGATGGGAGAATCGTCGCGGGTACGATTCAGCAGAGGCATCTACGAGCGGGGAACAATAAGAGCTTTCTGTACAAGGGGCTCGATGCTCATAACTGATGCCTGGACTTGACAAATGTCAGCTGTCAAGCGAGCAGGGTGCGGGGTCACACTGGGTGACAAAGTAACACACAGGTGCTACATAGGACACACAAGAAAACTGCACATGCGGTCCAACATAGCTTACTAGCAAATGACGGTTTTCTGTGTAAAAATCTACACTAAGCAATACTCGAAAATGTGAGAACACTGACTGAGAGGAAATAATTAACACTCAACATATATCTTCTCTCAAACTTCTCGAAAATAATGAATATAAAATGCTCACTGTGAAACTACAGCACTCGGGACATCATATGGTGATGTCAGGCGTGATGTAGTGAGGTTATGTCATGGGGTGACATCACGAGTGACGTCAGCAGACGTCGCGAGGTGACATCGTGGAGTGACGTCATGACGGATGTCATCGGGGTGACATTGCGAGGGACGTCATGCAGACGTCCAGGGTGACGTCAGTGGAGTCGGGCAGCATCGTGGTGACGTCATGGGTTGATGTGGGTGGCAGACCACCGCGTGGATTGGGAGGTCTGGCTTGGTAACCCACATGGCTTGCTCAAACCCCACATGGCTTGGTGATCCACGTGGCTTGTTCACACCTCACGTGGCTTGCTGATCACGTTGCTTGCTGATCCACATTGCTTGGTGATCCACGTGGCTTGATGAACATCCCACGTGGCTTCGAGTGGCCTTGGACACTCGGATACACAGTTCTGTCAAAAAATCACAGAAAACAGCAGAGAGGGAGTGGGCAGTGGTGAGTGAGTGTGAGGCGAGCGAGTGTTATGGTAGAGCTTGGGTGAGTGGCGAGGAACCCGACTGTTCCCTACTCGCACCTCATAACACACGAGGGAGACACACTCACACGCTGAAATCACCACAAACTCACCTCTGACTTGCTGATAGCCGTGCTGAGCTGAACAACAACAGCAGAATATGTTGGTAAGGCTGACCACATGACTGAGAAACAGCTTGAGATGCTGTGCATAGAGTTAGTGGGGGACGCCACTTCTCGGAGAAATTAGGCAAATTTCGGCCTGGATCCTGTATGTACCTGTGTCTGGATGCTGAGATTTGCAGACACGACATCAGGATAACTCGTTGAGAGACGGATGCTTCTTGTGTAGGCTGATGAAGTGAAGATGACTTCATTCCTCTTCCTTCCCTCTCAGGCAAACACAACTGCTGCGAGGCACCGCTTCCACCATTTACATCAATAGTTATTTGGTCGTTCTTCAGAGTGGGGTTGCAATGATAATGATCTTCGGAGGTTTCTTACTTTATTTGTAATAAAGGGTGGGTACACAGGCTGTGTTTGTGGCCCATGGCCCGGCAGGGCCACGCCCGCGAGAGAGAGAAGAGTAGGCCTTGTTACTCTAATGAGAGCTGCTGGGTGAGTGAGGGAGAGACAAGGTGGAGCTGACTGACGTGGGGTATAGGCCTATAGGTGGCAGCACAAGTGGGCGCAAAATATGAACTCAGCTGGCAGACAGCATGGCTGTCTATGCAGACAGTACAAGCTGTCTACATATTGTACCAATGTATTCATGTTCATGTTTGTGTTTTCTGTCAATGTATTTGTCTATTAATAAAGCACGTTTGAGGATGAGGGTGGTCCACAGTAAAGTTCTAGGGGTAGTACCTCCCTACCTCCCTATATTTAAATATATATATATATATATATATATATATATATATATATATATATATATATATATATATATATATATATACACAGTAAACAGGTGATATAAAAATATGCAAGACAACCACTATGAAAAATAAAAGAATTCCAAGCGCTTTCGTGACTGCTCACATTATCAAGGAACTATAAAAGAAAACATGACACGAAGGCTTATAAAAGGGGCAAACTACACCTCACAGACACATCATACTAACAAAGACCACACCTCACAGTAGCGTAACATTGCCCGACTCTGTGAAGAGGACCTGAAACTCTTCCCAAGAATTAAGATTAGTCCAATTTATCATTAAATTCTTCCAAATTTTTATTAATTATAAATGAATCCAATTTATATAAACCAAAATAAATATTCATATTATTTTCAAAACTACTTTTAATGAAACATGATTCTATTATATTCCTCTCAACCATGGACTTGCTTGATACAACTTTCTCAGCATTTTGAAAATTAATTGGATGGTTAAAATCTCTCACATGAATAGAGCATTAGAATCTTGTCCAGTTCTAATGCTATATTTATGTTGTTTTAATCTTAGTTCAAGACTACCAGTTTGACCGTAATAAACTTTATCGCATATTTTACAAGGAATCTTATAGACACATCCATCAGCATTTTGGGGGGAATTTTTTATCAAAAGTTTTTTTACTGTATCAAGATTTTTAAATACAACTTTGGTACTAACACTGCGACTAGCCGAGGACTCGAACCCATGTTGTTTTGGCTCGCCTCTTGGTGAGCGAAAATTCCAGTATGTTCTAACCCACAGGCTATACAATCCTACAAGAATCATGCATCCAGCAGAGCTAGGTGTTGTTCCATGATCCGAGGACATATGATGGTGTGGGTGCTTCAGAGCTAATTTTATTGTCCTCCCTGTTTGGTGAACTAGCCTCCACGCACAGTATATATCGTATTGTAACCACGAACAAGTGGTATTTAATCAATAACAACACTGTGACTAGCCAATGATTCGAACCAGTGTTGTTTTAGCCCGCCTCATGGTGAGCGAAAATTCCACGACGCTCTAACCCACCGGGCCATACAATCCTACAAGAAACACACACCCAGTCGCAGTGTTGTTAGTGATTAAACATCCCTTGTTCATGGTTACAATATGATATATACTGCTCGTGGAGGCAAGTACACCAAACGGGGAGGATGATCAAATTATTTCTGAAGCACCCACACCATTGTATGTCCTCGGATCATGGTGCAACACCTAGCTCTGATGGGTGCATGATTCTTCTAGGATTGTATGGTCCCATGGGTCAGAGCGTCGTGGAATTTTTGCTCACCATGAGGTGGGCTAAAATAACACGGGATTGAATCCTCAGCTAGTCGCAGTGTTGATATATATATATATATATATATATATATATATATATATATATATATATATATATATATATATATATATATATATATATATATATATATATATATATATATATATATATATATATATATATATTATATATATATATATATATTATATATATAGTATATATATATATATATATATATATATATATATATATATATTATATATATATATATATATATATATATATATATATATATATATATATATATATATATATATATATATATATATATATATATATATATATATATATAAGCTCCTCTCTAACTTAATTTCGGAAACAAATCTCAGAAGCAAAGTATTCTTATCTTCAGAAAACTGGCTTCCGACTACTCCCTGTCTTTGGGACAACGCTGTGAGTCTTCTCTGTAATGAAATTTAACAAATCAAAAGATCGTGCCATCCACACTAACAGTCACCTCACTGACCTTCTTAGAACAGGTTTGGCGTCCTACCTAATTGAAAAAATAAAGATTCGGTCAAAGTCTTCAACGAGCAGAGATTAAACAAATTCTGCTTTGGTGAGTAGGAGCACTATACAGTTTTATTTGTTTATTATTCATAAATACAATTTTAAAATAATATTTTCTGTGGTTCTTGAACTTTCAAAAATGTATGAAAAGTATTATACATGGCTCTTGTAATCGAAGAACTTGCATATCCCTGGTCTATACTATGGGGCTCGTTTAAGACAGGCGAAACTTCGCACCCACAAAATGTACACAAAACCTTCACAGCTCGAATAAACGAGCACCTAAGTTCTAAAAGAACGTGAATACCATGAAATTGTACACCTAAGAACCTAACTGAGAGAGATACATGGATATCTACACCTGGATACTTCTGGAGGGATTGGTCCCAAAGCTACACACTGACGTAACTACATATGAACACAGGAGGCTTGGCAAACAGAGCTTGATACCGCTTGTGGAAAATAGGGAAGCAACGAGTAAACTGAGAGAGAGAGAACCCAATAAGTGTAAAGAAACCACGACTCTTCAAAACCATCCCTTCATGCATAAGGGATAAAAAACATAAGAAACATAAGAAAGAAGGAACACTGCAGCACGCCTACTGACCCATGCGAGGCAGGTCCATGTCACTTCCCGGCTTAGACCTGACTACCTGGAGTTAACCCTCTCCAGGTGAACTCCAGGTAGTCAGGTTACTATTTTTATTATCATTACTACTAGTACTACTATTATCATTAATATGTACTACAAATATTATCATCAGTCTCTCTGGTCATAATCACCTGGAATCGCACAAGAATCCCAGCGATTTATGTATTAAATTTGTCTTCATATCTTGCATCGTCATTCATGTTTACTTGTTTTGTAATGTTACCAACAATGACACTCAGAGAATTATTATACTTTTGTTTACTGGCTAAACTTCATCGCCTTTGCATGTTATTTTATTATTTCGTACAGTTTATATAAAAATTACCTAACTGTAATTACTGACTCGATAGTAATATTTTGTGTTGCTGAATGTTATAATAAATATTTGTTGAACTCTCAACTTGTTTCCGAAGCTCTTGTCACTCCTCAACTTTCTTCCAGAGTTCTTGCCACTCCTCAACTTTCTTCCAGAGTTCTTGTCACTCCTCAACTTTCTTCCAGAGTTCTTGCCACTCCTCAACTTTCTTCCACAGCTCTTGTCACTCCTCAACTTTCTTCCAGAGTTCTTGCCACTCCTCAACTTTCTTCCAGAGTTCTTGCCACTCCTCAACATTCTTCCAGAGTTCTTACCACTACTCAACTTTCTTCCAGAGCTCTTGCCACTCCTCAACTTTCTTCCAGAGCTCTTGCCACTCCTCAACTTTCTTCCACAGCTCTTGTCACTCCTCAACTTTCTTCCAGAGTTCTTGCCACTCCTCAACTTTCTTCCACAGCTCTTGTCACTCCTCAACTTTCTTCCAGAGTTCTTGCCACTCCTCAACTTTCTTCCAGAGTTCTTGCCACTCCTCAACTTTCTTCCAGAGTTCTTGCCACTACTCAACTTTCTTCCAGAGCTCTTGCCACTCCTCAACTTTCTTCCAGAGTTCTTGCCACTCCTCAACTTTCTTCCAGAGTTCTTGCCACACATCAACTTTCTTCCAGAGTTCTTGCCACTCCTCAACTTTCTTCCAGAGCTCTTGCCACACCTCAACTTTCTTCCAGAGCTCTTGCCACTCCTCAACTTTCTTCCAGAGTTCTTGCCACTCCTCAACTTTCTTCCAGAGTTCTTGTCACTCCTCAACTTTCTTCCAGAGTTCTTGCTCTCAACTTCTTCCTACGCTCTTGCACTCCTAACTTTCTTCCAGAGTTCTTGCACTCCTCAACTTTCTTCCAGAGTTCTTGCACTCTCAACTTTCGATTCTTCCCTCAACTTTCTTCCAGAGCTCTTGCCACTCCTCAACTTTCTTCCAGAGTTCTTGCCACTCCTCAACTTTCTTCCAGAGCTCTTGCCACTCCTCAACTTTCTTCCAGAGTTCTTGCCACTCCTCAACTTTCTTCCACAGCTCTTGTCACTCCTCAACTTTCTTCCAGAGTTCTTGCCACTCCTCAACTTTCTTCCAGAGTTCTTGCCACTCCTCAACTTTCTTCCAGAGTTCTTGTCACTACTCAACTTTCTTCCAGAGCTCTTGCCACTCCTCAACTTTCTTCCAGAGTTCTTGCCACTCCTCAACTTTCTTCCAGAGTTCTTGCCACACATCAACTTTCTTCCAGAGTTCTTGCCACTCCTCAACTTTCTTCCAGAGCTCTTGCCACACCTCAACTTTCTTCCAGAGCTCTTGCCACTCCTCAACTTTCTTCCAGAGTTCTTGCCACACCTCAACTTTCTTCCAGAGTTCTTGCCACTCCTCAACTTTCTTCCAGAGTTCTTGCCACACCTCAACTTTCTTCCAGAGTTCTTGCCACTCCTCAACTTTCTTCCAGAGTTCTTGCCACTCCTCAACTTTCTTCCAGAGTTCTTGCCACTCCTCAACTTTCTTCCAGAGTTCTTGCCACTCCTCAACTTTCTTCCAGAGTTCTTGCCACTCCTCAACTTTCTTCCAGAGTTCTTGCCACACCTCAACTTTCTTCCAGAGTTCTTGCCACTCCTCAACTTTCTTCCAGAGCTCTTGCCACACCTCAACTTTCTTCCAGAGCTCTTGCCACTCCTCAACTTTCTTCCAGAGTTCTTGCCACACCTCAACTTTCTTCCAGAGTTCTTGCCACTCCTCAACTTTCTTCCAGAGCTCTTGCCACACCTCAACTTTCTTCCAGAGTTCTTGCCACTCCTCAACGTTCTTCCAGAGTTCTTGCCACTCCTCAACTTTCTTCCAGATTTCTTGCCACTCCTCAACTTTCTTCCAGAGTTCTTGCCACTCCTCAACTTTCTTCCAGAGTTCTTGCCACTACTCAACTTTCTTCCAGAGCTCTTGCCACTCCTCAACTTTCTTCCAGATTTCTTGCCACTCCTCAACTTTCTTCCAGAGTTCTTGCCACTCCTCAACTTTCTTCCAGAGTTCTTGCCACACCTCAACTTTCTTCCATTGTTCTTGCCACTCCTCAACTTTCTTCCAGAGTTCTTGCCACTCCTCAACGTTCTTCCAGAGTTCTTGCCACTACTCAACTTTCTTCCAGAGCTCTTGCCACTCTTCAACTTTCTTCCAGAGTTCTTGCCACTCCAAAGCAACTCCCTGGCTGTCTTTAGGAGAGAACTCGACACTCCTCATAAAACTTCCTGATCATCAGATCTGTCGTGCGTACGTCCCACTACGTGTGGAGGGCACCAAAAACCTAATCAATCAGGCCAACAACCAGGAGGACTGCTCTTGGACCGGGCCGCGGAGCGATGACCTTCGGAAGTCACTACAGGTAATTTGAGACTCGGCTTCTAAGCTCATCCTCGAGGGCCCCAGGTGAGGGGATACTTCTCTTCCCCAGCACATTCTCTAATCTCATTCTATCAACCCCATTCTCGCAACTCTCTCCCATCATCCACTAAACCCTTCCTTTAGGAACGACCGTCAAGCTCATTCACCAAGTCATCAAATGGGGGATGTTTTGCATCATCCAGCTCTATCTCTAAGCCCCGGCCTGTCAACTCTCACCACCTGCTAATCATCTCACTTTTCCAGGAACCTACAGCAATGTAATGGGCAGGAAACCTGTGGGCAGGTAATGTGGGCAGTATTGACTATGGGCAAGATGGAGGACTACGATTAAAGGTTCATTCATTAGGACAAAGTTTTTAGTGCACAAACCAGTGTGAATTGCTCTTGTACATCATACATGAAGTACTTAGGATATTGTGGATGTATTTGCAAGGTCAACGAGCTGTATTTCAACTTAAGCCATCGTTCTCGATGACCTGAAATGTCTGCGTAAATCTAATCTTATCTGATATCTCTGAACTGACTTGAACTGTCTGATTTATGCTTGGCTAATAAAAAATAAATTGAATTGAGTTTTCCTAATATATTTACTATAATGAACACAGTTTTGATTGTAACTGCCTAGACCACAACTGTACTGAACTGACTTCACCTGATACAAACTAATTTACTTCTCATAACAGTATGGTAATACTGCTATGAATATTCACACCAAATAGACAGTCATGAAAAATTTCGCATTTTTCCATGACTGCCGAATTTCCCTTTTGTCTCATGTGAATTAGCAAATGTATTTCACTTATGTTTATTTATAACATAGATCATTTTAATTTTTACTGATGCATTTCAATACAGACCCATCAAATCAGTTCAATGTAACTACCACTAACCATAAACGTATACTGTTGTGGTAAATAAAAATTGTTTTCATATAACGAACATAATACTGGACCAATCAGAGTGATGGGTTGGTTAGATATATGTTTCAATTATGTATTATTGTTTTCTGATGCTTTCGTATGACAAAATTATGTCATATAATGTAATACTGATAACAGAGCAATTGTTATTAAATAAAGTTCCTCCATTATAAGCTTGTTGTTGTTAATAAGTTTTTGTAAGACAGAGACTCAGAGACTCCTCTCACAGTTACCATATATCAAGAACTTTCCAATTAAGAGGGAGGGATGCACTACATATCAATTAAATCTATTATAAGTGATAAGAACTAAGTGTGTTTAACATAACAAAGCGCAATACATGTCTAGTACACTTCAATGTTTGGAGAACCTGGCAAACTATGCTATTATCTACTAACATTACGCTTGTCATCCCCTCTCAAATATCCTCTTGGGGTAAAATGATTTTAATTCTAACTGAGCGTTCTGATTGGCTAGAAGAGGTCAGAAGATCAGCGATAGTTGCGGTTCATTTAATAAACCACCAGTAAGATTTTTGGCATTATTTAGTATTATATATTTCTTTTGGCTTTCAAATAATGATAATAATCCATTTGAAACCAACATACAGTGCACTCTTATAATACTCAGTCCCTTGTGCATATAATCTCTCTGAGAGACTGAGGAAGGACACACACGTCAGTCAGTCTTCTCTCTGTATGTACTTCAAATGTTGTATAATAATAATAATAATAATAATAATAATAATAATAATAATAATAATAATAATAATAATAATAATAATAATAATAATAATAATAATAATAATAATAATAATAATAATAATAATAATAATAATAATAATAATAATTATAATAATACTAATAATAATAACAATAATAAACTTTATTTCAACAAGTACATGATACAACTTATACAGACCATAGCTGACATCAGTGACATACTATATAGAAAGTCCTTTGTTATGCAGAGCATTTCAGGCAACTTAGGGTAATTTTGTCCCCAGGATGCGACCCACAAGAGTCTGCTAACACTCAGGTACCTACTTCCCGCAAGGTAAACAGGGACAACAGGTGTCTTAAGGAAACACGCCCCCAGTGTTTTGCCCGTACCGGAAATCGAACCACGGACCCCCAAAGTGTGAGTTGAGTGCACTACCAGCAATCTAGGAATTATGTAATTATTAGAATAATTTCCAGAATTTATTGATAACAATTACTAACAGTGGACCAAAGATAAATAATTCAACCAAAAAGAATTTTGCTGATTTAGGAAAATAAATTCTGGGAAACAAATATCAATAATCTTTCCGCTTTGATAATTCACAAAAATAATTATTTTCTTGGATTACTCTCAGACCGAACCGCAGGGGCGTTCACCCTCGAAACCCTCTCCAGGTAAACTTCAGGTAAACACTTGTTATTATGTCCTAGTTGAGGAGTAGCTTAATAATGTCATGGTAAGTACACTGAGGTATTATAGGCGAGTGTCGTGTCCCATGGCTGGATTAATCAGCTCACACACTGAGGTCCTGGGATCGATATCCTGGTACGGCTGGCAAAATTAAGTGTTTCCATAAGACACCTGCTCTCCCTGTTCACCCATCAGTAAAATAGGTACTTGGATGTTAGTTGACTGGTGTGGGTGGCATCCTGGGAAAAAAATGTTCTAATTTGCGAGAAATGCTCTGCATAACAAGGGGCTTTCTAGTGTATGTCATTGATATCAGCTATGGCCTATATACCTTGCGCATGTACTTGTAGAAATAAAGATATTATAATATTATTATCAACCAGCCCTCAAACAAAATGGCGCTCTAATCCACAGGACCATGCAATCGTACAAGAATGACGCACCCAGCCAAGCTAGGTGTTTCACCGTCATCCGAGGACATACGAATTTTATCTAGTCGCAATGTTGTTATTGATCAATACCACTCGTTCGTGGTTACAATAATATAAAATACTGCTCGTGGAGGCTAGTACACCAAACGTGGAGGAGAATGAAACTAGCTCAGAGGCACCCACATCACCGTATGTCCTCGAACCAAGGGTAACACACCTAGCTTGACTGGGTGCTTGGTTCTTTGTATGACTGCGTGATCCTGTGGGTTAGAGCGGCATGTGTACGAACAAGTGGTATTGATCAATAACAACGCTGTACACTGGTACACTAAGAGAAAACACAATAAGTGTCCGGGGCCCAAGACTGTTCAACAGCCTCCCACCAGCCATTAGGGGCATTACCAGTAGACCTCTTGTTGCCTTCAAGAAAGAGCTGGACAGGTACCTAAAGTCAGTGCCAGATCAGCCGGTCTGTGGTTCGTACGCTGGACTACGTGCAGCCAGCAGTAACAGCCTCGTTGATCAGGCCCTGATTCACCGGGAGGCCTGGTCGTAGACAGGGCCGCGGGGACGTCGATCCCCGGACTGCCCTCCAGCTAGACTCCAGGTAGGTAGCCAAGGACTCGAACCCATTCTACCTTGGCTCGCCTCATGGTGAGCGAAAACACATGACGCTCTAACCCACAGGATCACGCAGTCATTCAAAGAACCAAGCTCCCAGGTAAGCTAGGTGTGTTACCCTTGGTTCGAGGACAAACGGTGGTGTAGGTGCCTCTGAGCTAGTTTCATTCTCCTCCCCGTTTGGTGTACTAGCCTCCACGAGCAGTATTTTATATTATTGTAACCACGAACGAAAAAAGCGATACAAGATGCAAAACAACCATGGGGAAGTAGAATGATAGCTCTAGGCCATTCGTTTTGCAAATCAACACATCATCAAGAGCTTGCAAAATGTACTCACAAATACGTTACCAGAGTGTGACCTAAGTGTAAGTAGAAGTAGCAAGACATACCTGAAATCTTTTATGTTTATGAGACAGAAAAAAGACACCAGCAATCCTACCATTTGGCAGGACGGGAGTACCTCCCTGGTTGGTTGCTATCTACCAACCTACTCCCTGTAATATATATATATATATATATATATATATATATATATATATATATATATATATGTGTGTGTGTGTGTGTGTGTGTGTGTGTGTGTGTGTGTGTGTGTGTGTGTGTGTGTGTGTGTGCGTGTGCAAAACAACCACGCAGGGGAGTAGAATGATAGCTCTTGACTTTTGTGTTGCAATCAACACATCATCATGAACTTGCAAAGTTGCAGAAAAGAGGAGGTTGTCCAAGCAAATATGATCCCAAAGGACGTCTTTAGTGGAGTGAGGGAGAGAGAGGGAGAGGGAGAGAGAGAGAGAGAGAGAGAGAGAGAGAGAGAGAGAGAGAGAGAGAGAGAGAGAGAGAGAGAGAGAGAGAGAGAGAGAGAGAGAGAGAGAGAGAGAGAGAGAGAGAGAGAGAGAGAGAGAGAGAGAGAGAGAGAGAGAGAGAGAGAGAGAGAGAGAGAGAGAGAGAGAGAGAGAGAGAGAGAGAGAGAGAGAGAGAGAGAGAGAGAGAGAGAGAGAGAGAGAGAGAGAGGAACAGGAAGTGCCCCCAGGCATACCAGTGCCCATAGTCAGAAGGTTGAATTTTATAGCATTAGAAAATTCCCACAAGCATTGATATTGTAATAGCAGCCTAAACGAAAGTAACGTGGCAATAATAAAAAAATCGATCAGACTCTGCAATGATATAAGTAATTTTACATATATAATTATATTGCCACTGATATAGAAGTCACAGGAGGCAATTATGGAGTAGCCATCCACTAGAAAGCGGGTGCATTTAAAGGGACGAGAAAACATAAAAGGAAACGGGGCTCATTAAAATAAATTCATTTAAAGAGGGAGGCATCTGTAATTACAAGGAAAATGACCACAATTATTCATCCCACATAATTCTGAAGCAAACTCTGGTTCAACCTTCAGAAACTGCAGTAAAAATAGGCTCTAATTCCTCGGTGAGGCACTACATTTAAGACAGTCTAATGCATTCGTATAAGACCCCAATTTTTTACTGTGTACTATTGCCTCCACTAAAAACGCATCTAATTTGAACAACCCATCACTGATATTGTATAATGACTGCCTATCATGACTCTTGCTTCCCGCCAATTTGCCGGATTCAATCTCTAATGTGGTTAAAAATCGCGTTCGACTCCCATACTATACGAATCGAATAACGGTGTTGTGATATTCTCACTTCTAATGGTTTTCCCATCTGTCCCAAATAGGAGAGACTGCAACCATTGCAACCATTTCTGTAGACACCACCAGCACACTGTTAGGGTGAATTCTTTATCAGAATGCTTCTAACAGTCCGTGAACTTTTAAATACTACTTGTATATAAAATCTTGTAAGGGCATTCGGCAGGATAGAAAAAAAATTCATTGTTTGGGAGGACCAGCACATTCTTGGTCTGAGGTGTTATCCTAGGTTCTGTTCTATAATAAGTTTTCTTAGCTGCCAGCAAGGCAGATTCCACAAACACTTTAGGATATCGCAGTTTCGTGCCAATATCAAATGTTTTCCCTATTTCTTCATCTAGGAACTTCGGACTGCACACTCTATAGGCTCTCAGAAAAAGTAAGAATTACACTCCTTTTAACTCTCGTCTCATCGTTGGAATAGTAGTGAATGTATGAGCACACATTGGTGGCCTTCCTATATACTGCAGACTTAAACTTTCTATCAACCCAGTGTATCAACACATCTAAGAATGGAAGTTTACAGTCCACCTCTTTTTCCACGTTGAATTTAATAGACAGGACCAAAGCGTTAAGTCTTGGTAAAAATGTATCAAGGGCCATATCATTTGGCCAAAGACACAAGATGTCATCCACATATCTGAACCATTTAGCTCTACATGGAAGGATATCTTACAAGAGTCTAGCCTCGAAAAATTTCATATACAGATTGCTCAATAAGGGGGACAACGGATTACCCATCGCCATTCCCTGTTTCTGAGTATAGTATTTCCCCTTCATCTCAAACTTGCAATCAACTACAAACAAAATTACATGAGTTATCTTTGATAAAAATATAATTTTTTAATTGATTAAGCAGTATGTAGTTGATTGCCAGTTTGAGTTTGAGGGGAAATGCTATCCTCAAAAACAGGGAATGGCTATAGGTAATCCGTTTTCCCTTATTGAGCAATCTGTATATGATAAGTA
>WNWK01035843.1:0-19525 GCA_009830355.1 Cherax destructor | reverse complement strand
CGAGGTCAGGATAGGTAATCAATGCTCTTCCACTAATTTCGGGGCTTAATGCAATGAATTATGCCTTTGTCATTATACTTAATATAATCATTGTTTTATTATAAGTAAAGATTTTCAGAGCTAAGGGTTTGCACTCTCGTGAAGCAGATTCTGTAAGTCGATTATGTTTTGTCTGTGCCAGAGAGTTGTCAAAGAAGATTTCACGAAGCCAGTGGATCGAATCCTAGAGATGCATTTGAACACCACGTGACTCGTGTGTGTGTGTGTGAGTAGGTTATGGCATAGAGGTGTAACGTAAAGGTTCCCATGAGACAAAGGATCGAATCCTCGCTGAGCATGGAACCCCATGTAGCTGGTATGTTTTAGTAGTTTGAAAGGTAACGTAGGGTTTCCACGAGTCAAGGGGTTCGCATCCCCGGGATGCGTGTGAACGTACTAATTACGGATGCATAATGGCAGGTGGGTCCGAATGCATCCAAGGATAAGCTGATTATAGGATTAGGTAGGTGTGTGTGTGAGGGGAGGGCGGTGGGTAACATGTGGGGGAGGGCGGTGGGTAACATGTGGGCCTCTGGGAGAGTGGAAGAGGAGGAAGGGATAAAGGGAGGTAGGGAGATCGTAATTATTAAAGGTGTGAGGGAGGGAGGAAAGGAGGGATAGAAGTTAGGATATTATAAGAAGGGGAACATAAAAAAAAAGAATAGCATTAAAAACTTACGTCTCACACACACACACACACATACACAACCACACACATACACAACCACACCACACACACAACCACACACACATACAGCCCCACACACACATACAGCCCCCCCACACACACACACAGCCCCAGCCCCACACACACACACACACACACAGGAGCTGTGAATCGACCCCTGCAACCACAACTAGGTGAGTGCACACACAGAAGTTATTAGCTGTAGCTACAGTTGTCGCTGTTCGTTCACCGCACGTGTGTATATATGTGTGTGTGTGTGTGTGTATTTTAGTTAGATACTTGGCCTCTGTGTGTGTTTCTTAAAGTTCTATTATTCTTGTAACAAATACACAACTGGAAATACGCCTGATTTGAGGGTGGGGGGACCTTAGATGCCTCGCTGCCTCTGAGGAATTTGTTAAATGTGGCACTACCTGGGCTGTGTTCCGCCGCCTGGCACTCTGACATTATCAAAAACGTCTTCACGCCTTCCCGTGGACATTACTGCAGGAAATTCAGATATTGCTTTTGGGAATATCGACTTGTAGATAGGTGGAAATTTCATCTGATACCGTCTTCAATTTATATGTAGCGTCGGGTTGCGAAACAGACTTAATGTGGTGAAAATTAATAATCTGTGGTGTTTTGTGCCTACAAAGGGAGGAGGAGGATGTCTTGATGACGGGGGAGGGGGGAGGGTTCTTGATTCAATGAACAAGAGGTATTCTCCTCTTCCACGGACAGAACCGAAAACCACCGTCAGTAATATGCATGTTCGTAGTATACATGTATGTATATTACTGACACCACCTCTCTTATTCTTCTGGCTCTGTATGACCACTATTGGTTTAGCGTTTAATCATGAACACAAATAATAAAAATAATAAGTAATAATTAATAAACTCTAATAATAGTACTAATAATATCAATAATAATAATAAAATGGTGCTTTCTGTGGGGATTTATTTAAAAATTCAAGATCCGAAGGTTAAGGAAGTCAGACGGCTGTTGTCTGGTGTTAAATAAATGCATAACACTTTATCCTAAACATCCCATGAGCGAAACATTGTGAAGACGATTAATTTATACGAACTGAAAAATGTGAAACAAAAATCAAATGGACCTTTAAATTTGATATTTACAAATGTCAGAGAAAATTGTTGTAGAAAAATAAAGATTTTGAGGAAAAAAATATAAAATAAAAGAGGTAAGTATGAGAATTTCTGATAAATGGATATATATATATATATATATATATATATATATATATATATATATATATATAATCAAATAAATTAATACATTCGTAAATACATAAATAAATACACATGAAACATATATAAACACACACATGCAAATTATGAACGCTCGGCTCTCGGGAACTGAAATATTCCCATGCATGCGTTTGACACAAGAGCTGAAACTCGTAGAGTGGATCCGCGCCGCTGTTGGTGCTGGCGCAACGCACATTCCTCCAGGCAATGACAGTGGCAGCATTCCATCATCGACATTCCAGTTAATCGATGCTTTTGCTCTCAAATTATGGCAAAAGAAAACAAAAAAAAAAGATATATTGAAAAATGTGCTTCCTCCAATATAACTCAATTATCAGCACAACATTTATGATTTACACCTAACATTTACATTTATTGCACGTGTATATTTACATTTAATGTTTGCTAGTGTGTTGCTAGTGTGTGTTGCTAGTGTGTGTTGCTAGTGTGTGTTGCTAGTGTGTGTCGCGAGTGTATGTGTTGCGAGTGAGTGTGTGTGTGTGTGTGGGGAAGGGGCTGGCGAGGAACGCTGTTCGAAATTTAGCTAAAAAAAAATTCACTGGAAAAAATATATAGGGAAATATGACCCGTATTATTTACAACTGAGAGGGGAAAAAAATATAGTTGAAATCCATATGATAGATTTACAAATTTGATTGTATAATAAATTCATGTGCATACATTCAAAAAATATCGAAGTATAGCCATTTGTTGTAGTTAGGAACTAATCCATACATATCCACGGATATGTATACCTAGCCACATACACACAGGTTGCTTCCCTCTGATTGGAGGAACCTGAATGATTGTTTTAAGAGGATGTTTATTGACCAATCACCGGCCTGAATCCTGAAACTTTCTACAGTATGGAAGGTGTGTGGAAGTCAGTCTCAGAGCGACCAAGGTATACACAGAGTAATGTATCTTTCAGTATATACACACACCGAGATGTGCATCCTTCGGTGTGTATACACCGAGAGATGTGTATCTTTCAGATTAAATACACCAATAGATGTATAAATTTCGGGTTCAATACACAGAGGCAAGTACCTCAGTATATATACACAGAGGAATCTGTCACTGTGTATTCATGTGTATATTTATCAATAAATGTACACTGAGAGGTGTATATACTCTCACAAATTACTACAATCTGTTTTTAGAGTGAATAAAATTTCCTGGATTGCTGTAGCCGCTATTCAAATCCTCTCAAGAGTAAACCACATCTCCGAATATATTTTCAATCGAGGGGAAAAATACATTTTTCAACGCTTTCATGCATTCATTTGATTTTGTATATCTGGATTTAGTTACGCCCAAAAATATGCAGTGTGTGTTCATTTGGCTTTTGAACCATCACGAGCCTATACAAACCTGACTGTGAAGAATCCATAAAATTAGCTGATATGTATTTTTTGCTTTAATTAGCGATTGCACCACAAACTTGTCCCGATATTTGGCGAATAGACTTTATTGAAAATATTAATTGATTAACAATTCTGAAATCACTGTAATAAGAGAAAGTTATTTTTCAAAATCGAGCTTAGAAAGTAATGTTAACATATGGTATGTTAACACAGGGGTAATGTTAACACAGGGTACCAAAAAAACCGTAGAAAGCGTACCTAACCTTATTATAACAAGCGCAATTTAGTTTAGCCTAATCCAACTAAATATATTTTAGATAAGTTTACAATAATTTAATAATGAACAAACACAATGAAATTTATTTTTTTCGTTAGGTTCAGAATGATTTTCGCAAAATTACTGCATACACAAATTTTTGCTTGCCTTATTCGACAAGAAGAACGTTGCTATTTAAGCGAAAATCGCAAGTTTTACCTATTCAGCAGGACATATTTTTTTTCATCAAATTGGCCATATCCCACCGAGGCATGGTGACCTTAAAAGCAAAACAAAAGTTTCTCTCTTTAACTTTAGTAATGTATACAGAAGGGGTTACTAGCCCCTTGCTCCCGGCATTTTAGTAGTCTCTTATGACATATATATATAAAATATATATATATATATATATATATATATATATATATATATATATATATATATATATATATATATATATATACATGCACAAATAGATATTTCTGCTTAAATACCTTTAGAATTTGCCTTTGTGGATGAGCTACCAGCGACATTTTAGACAACATCGTATAGAGACGAAGTTCTGTTGTTTATACCTGCGACATAACTTTGAAATACCTGTAACCGGTTTCCAGGACTTTCCTGCACTTCTAGTCCGGTCCGAAGCATGTTTCCCTGCACTTGTTGTCCCTGTTCACCCAGCAGTAAATAGGCACCTGGGAGTTAGTTGACTGTTGTGGGTGGCATCCTGGGATATCTTATACGTTACACAGGAATGAGCTAAGGAAACATAGAAGCTCCTGGTCTGGACACATTCCAAGGTGTTAGGAATCAAAGGTAACACTAGCTGTATCACTAGCTAGCACCACTGCTAGTGTCTGATGCGTATCATGTATATCATACATGTATCCTCAATACAGCGGCTCTGTTATGAAATTGATGGTATACGATACCCAAAAGTTGATGAATAAGACACATGCTGTAACACTTGGGCAAGGAAGATACCCAAGTGATACACAAGTCTCATGGAGCTGGACACTTCTCAAGGTTAAGGGACTGACCACCTCAAAACTACTACTAAATGTTGATGGACTGATCACATCGCCTTGCCCTCTCCGCTGCTTCTGCTGTCTCCAATTTTAGTCACCTCTGTGTAGGAGAAACACTTCGGAAATAAAAATAAATACCCAGGTGTTGTAAATATTTATTTTTCATCGACTTGTCGGTATTGTATACCTGTGTCTCATTCATCAATACACTGCTGCATTGTGTGTCTCATTCATCAATACACTGCTGCATTGTGTGTCTCATTCATCAATACACTGCTGCATTGTGTGTCTCATTCATCAATACACTGCTGCATTGTGTGTCTCATTCATCAATACACTGCTGCATTGTGTGTCTCATTCATCAATACACTGCTGCATTGTGTGTCTCATTCATCAATACACTGCTGCATTGTGTGTCTCATTCATCAATACACTGCTGCATTGTGTGTCTCATTCATCAATACACTGCTGCGTTATGTGTCTCACTCATCAATACGCTGCTGCATTATGTGTCTCACTCATCAATACACTGCTGCATTATGTGTCTCACTCATCAATGCACTGCTGCATTATGTCTCACTCATCAATACACTGCTGCGTTGTCTCTCTCTCATCAATACACTGTTGCGTTATGTGTCTCACTCATCAATACACAGCTGCATTGTGTGTCTCATTCATCAATGCACCGAGTTTCGTCCATTAAAGATTGTTGGTACTGTATACCTGCATCGTGCGTCTCATTCATCAATGCACAGCTGCATCATGTGTCTCATTCATTAACGCACAGCTGCATCATGTGTCTCATTCATTAACGCACAGAGTTTCAACCAGAAAAGTGCAAAAAAGGTAATGTATCTGAGGGAAGGAGTGGAAGCATTCCACTCGCTCATTCCTAAGGCAGAGTGGCACATTCCTGTATATATATTGGAATTCCTGGCGTCTCCCTGGAACTGTAAAATGTCTTCTAGAAGACAACAGTGGAGATAGTCTCTAGGGCGGCTTTGCCTTGATGCTGGTGGGGGCTCTTGATCCAAGCAAGTGCTTTTTATCATCCCCCCACGTTTCTTGAATCGAACTTTAACAAGTGCCTCCCATTTCTCAGATGCTGTATGACACATACGGGCTCAGTGTAGGGACACCCTCAGTGTGCTACAGTGAGCTACAGTGTGCATGTATTGTGCTACAGTGAGCTACAGTGTGCATGTATTGTGCTACAGTGAACTACAGTGTGCATGTATTGTGCTACAGTGAGCTACAGTGTGCATGTATTGTGCTACAGTGAACTACAGTGTGCATGTATTGTGCTACAGTGAACTACAGTGTGCATGTATTGTGCTACAGTGAGCTACAGTGTGCATGTATTGTGCTACAGTGAACTACAGTGTGCATGTATTGTGCTACAGTGAACTACAGTGTGCATGTATTGTGCTACAGTGAGCTACAGTGTGCATGTATTGTGCTACAGTGAACTACAGTGTGCATGTATTGTGCTACAGTGAGCTACAGTGTGCATGTATTGTGCTACAGTGAGCTACAGTGTGCATGTATTGTGCTACAGTGAGCTACAGTGTGCATGTATTGTGCTACAGTGAACTACAGTGTGCATGTATTGTGCTACAGTGAACTACAGTGTGCATGTATTGTGCTACAGGACAATACAGGAATTGTGGGAGAGAATAGAATTGTGTAACAGATTAATTTCTATCCCGTCACTTCCTCTTTACTCTCTATGTTTTCTATCCCTCTCATTTTTTTCGAATTCTCCTCTTATTTAACCATTTTTTTATTTTGCTTGTCATTCTTGGCTACCCATTTTCTCATCTCTTGTTTCTCTTCTCTATATTTATCGTATTCCTTTTTTTTTTTAATTTCCGTTTATTTTTCGTATTTATCTGTTCCTGGTCTGGGACCGGGTCGCGGGGACTCCCACGGCGGGGACTCCCACGGCGGGGACTCCCACGGCGGGGACTTATACGGTCTTTCAAGACGAAGAATTTCATCCCAAACGGAAGTTTCTTAGTAGAGTATCCCAGCGGGACCAGACACTCGCTCGAAGTCAGGAACCAGGTCCTGAAGACATTACTCTTTGAATTTCAGTGGTAATTTAACACATCCTTTAAGGGGAAGGAGCTTTTGGTGCATAAACCTGCAGCTACCCTCCCCTTCGCATAAACCTGCAGCTACCCTCCCCTTCGCATAAACCTGCAGCTACCCTCCCCTTCGCATAAACCTGCAGCTACCCTCCCCTTCGCATAAACCTGCAGCTACCCTCCCCTTCGCATAAACCTGCAGCTACCCTCCCCTTCGCATAAACCTGCAGCTACCCTCCTTCGCATAAACCTGCTGCTACCCTCCCCTTCGCATAAACCTGCAGCTACCCTCCCCTTCGCATAAACCTGCAGCTACCCTCCTTCGCATAAACCTGCAGCTACCCTCCTTCGCATAAACCTGCAGCTACCCTCCCTTAGTATAAACCTGCAGCTAACCTCCCCTTCGTATAAACCTGCAGCTACCCTCCCTTCGTATAAACCTGCAGCTACCCTCCCCTTCGTATAAACCTGCAGCTACTCTCCCCTTCGTATAAACCTGCAGCTACCCTCCCCTTCGTATAAACCTGCAGCTACCCTCCCCTTCGTATAAACCTGCAGCTACCCTCCCCTTCGCATAAACTTGCAGCTAACCTCCCCGTCGCATAGAACTGCAGCTGGTTTCTCCTTTGCACAGAACACTATTATTATTATTATTATATTATTATTATTATTATTATTAAATCTCCTTCCCTACAACTCCCTTCCCTCTCTTCCTATCCTCCTCCCTCTCCTAGCTAACCCCCCACTCCCCCCTTCCTCCTCTTTCCCCCTACATCTACTTCCCCTCCCCCATGGAAACCCATTATTGGGTAGCGGTTTACGGGCGTCTCCGGGGAAGGATTTATTGCCTATTATTGCGGAGATTTTTCACCTGGCTCTGAGTATTTACAAAGCTCCGCCGCTCCTCTTATTGAAATTTACACCGGTTGTAAATTTTGACGTATGTGATGAGCGTAGAGATTCCTCCGGAGCTTTGCGTGAGGCTCTGGGCGAGGCTCTTTTGGGCGAGGCTCTTTTGGGCGAGGCTCTTTTGGGCGAGGCTCTTTGGATGATTTTTTTCCAAGGATTTTTTCCTTTCAGACTAACCTTAAAATCCACAAATTTATCAAAACATCACCACGAAAAAGGTCACTAAAATATCCATGTAAACAAATGGTTAATAACAATTTAATTAAATGGTTAACTAGTGTAAACCATAAGAGGAAAAGTCATAATAGATGACTATTTCTCAGAAAAAAATACACTGAGTTTCCACATTATTTTCACGTTTTCTTTTTTTTTGAGATTTGAAAAAAAGTATGATTTTCAAGATTTTTTTTAAGAAAATAAATTAAAAAATAAGATAGTATGACACAATAGGATATATTATAAAACTTGGGTAATAAGTTGTCTCGTTCGTAAACACAAGGATCAGTTTTACGAAGAAAAATCATGAGAGGGAGAGAAGGAATAAAGAAGACACAGTGAGAACCGATGATTAAAAAAAAAAAAGGGGGAACGAAACAAAAAGACAAAACGCTTTCGTTGCAAACCAAAAAAAAAAAAACTAAACGGGTTAAAGGCAGGTGTGTGACCGTGTACAAAATGCCAGCTGGATTTTTTTTTTATTTGGGATTGACTATGGCAGCGAAGATTGAAAACGTATGTTAGGATGTAAAATTTAATACTGCCATACACACAGTTATGACACATCTGACAACATACAGATTGAATCGAGGGCTTTTTTCTTTTTCTTTTATTTTTTTTAGAGCAGAATTCCATCTTTTGTTTCCGTGATTTGGTTTTGTGTTTGTTAAATATTGGTGTTATTATCGTGGTGTTGTGTGTGTGTGTGTGTTGTAACAGCAGCAGCAGTAATAGCAGTAGCAATGTTGTTATTGTTGCTTCCTCCTCCTCTTCTTCCTCCTCCTCCTCTTCCTCCTCCTCCTACATCCTACGATACTCACGTATTTACATCGATAAAGAGAGCGAAAGAAAAACATAATGTTAATGGAATTAAAGAGGGGGCGCAAAGGGAAAGATATACACAGGCAAATTGGATGAAGGGGAAGTCAGAGAAAATATAAGAAATGGAGCGAGAAAAGATGCAGAGAATAAGGGAATCAGTCCACCCTCCTGGGCAGGCTGGAGGAAGATTAGGGAAGGCTGTACAGGCTACCAAGATGCTACGAAGGTTGTTGAAAGCTGCAATAAAAAGCAAAATCAAAGGATAATAATAATAATAATAATAATAATATAATAATATAATAAAAATATAATAATAATAATAATATAATAATATAATAATAAAAATATAATAATAATAATAATAATAATAATAATAATAATAATAATAATAATAATAATAATAAAAATATTAAAAATAATATAATAATAATAATAATAATAATAATAATAAAAATAATAAAAATAATAAAAATAATATAATAATAATAATAATAATAATAATATAATAATAATAATAATAATAATAATAATAATAATAATAATAATAATAATAAAAATAATAAAAATAATAAAAATAATAAAAATAATATAATAATAATAATAATAATAAAAATAATATAATAATAATAATAAAAATAATATAATAATATTAATAATAATAAAAATAAGATAATAATAATAATAATAATAATAATAAGATAATAATAATAATATTAATAACAATCTTTTATATTTTTTTCGTTTCTTCTCTTTCTTTGCTTCATTTTAATATTTTTTTCTCTTTCTACATCTACTTCCTTCTACCGCCTCTCTCAGTAATTAATAGTAATACTAGCCACCCCTCTCTTTTACACGTAATTACTTACCTCACCACCCTCTCCCTTATTCTCCCTCCCTCCCGCACCCTTCCTGTCTCCCTCACTCTTCCTCTCGCTCCACTCTCCCTATCAACGTTAAAGTGATTTCCTCTTGTTTGGCTACCATTTCTGACCGTCACTGGCATGTAAGGCTCCAGGGTGAATTTAAACCCAGAGTTCATGATCTCCAGAGGCTTCTTCTCACGGTTTATAGAAACCCAATATCTCTTACCTTCTTATCGAAGGTAAGAGATATTGGGCCTATCGCTGGTACGGTTGTACAATCACTTCAGAGAGATAATCAGGCAGGTAGCACATATGACAGTTCAACATCAGTGATCTGACTTGTTGATAAATATCCTCTGTGTGGTTAAAGTGAGCCAGACTCAGCTGACTTGGTTAAATAATTAGGTTCAAAACCTATCGACTACATGAGAGAATATAATACGGCTTGCAACCGGTTTACCACTAGTATACAAAACTTTTAATCTCTTAAAAATAGAATTACAGTTGGTTAAATGACCTGTACATTGTGTGGCCTCTTGAGGATGGCCAATGTGTCGTGAGGTCGAATCCTGGCCTGCCGCACTTTGATAAATGATTCAAAACCCCTTGTTTCGTGGTACGCTCGCTCCGGCCACCAGCCGCAACTCTCGCTCCGGCCACCAGCCGCAACTCTCGCTCCGGCCAAAAGCCGGTACTCTCACAGCGGCCAGAAGCCGGTACTCTCACACCGGCCAGAAGCCGGTACTCTCACACCGGCCAGAAGCCGGTACTCTCACACCGGCCAGAAGCCGGTACTCTCACACCGGCCAGAAGCCGGTACTCTCACACCGGCCAGAAGCCGGTACTCTCACACCGGCCAGAAGCCGGTACTCTCACACCGGCTAGAAGCCGGTACTCTCACACCGGCCAGAAGCCGGTACTCTCACACCGGCCAGAAGCCGGTACTTTCACACCGGCCAGAAGCCGGTACTCCCACACCGGCCAGAACCTGGTTCTCCCATACCTATGAAAACATGAAATCTAATTCCCTTCTCTCACTCCCAGACGGTGGAGGTAACTGCGTAAGGGAATTTCAATTTACTTATATAATGAAGGGGCAGGAGATTACACTTTACTGTTTTGCTTCAATATATAACACTGATGTATCTTATATATTATTATTTTTTGCCTTTAATTCGTTCATTTTCACATCTTTTACGACATTTTAGATGACAGATTCATTCAATCCCTCGTAAAAGACAGTATTATCCCCTTCGATTTTTTTAAACCCGTATATCTGAGTTTCTTGTACGGGTTTACCTCCGTATTTTAGTACCCTAACATGTACACCATTTTGTTCACTTAAGTGGATTATGTGAGGCACTTTGGCCTCGTGTTTACGTTTTGCTTTTAACTAAATTTTCCTGGTAAAGGTGAATAAGGGTTTGCATAAGCTGGGGTAGTTTTAGTTCAGAGACGTTTTGCCCACCAAAGTTCTTGTCAGTTTAGTAAAGTGTCATTATTAAGGTGCTTAAAGTGTTTTCTTGGTACAAGGATTTCATTTGGGGTAGTAAGTCTGTCATTTGGGATGAATAAAGTGTAACTTGGGGTGCAGTTGTGTCATCTGGGGAGCAAGCGTGTCAATTGGGGTGCCAAAAAATATCGTTTACGATGGAAATAGTTCCACTGGGGTGTTAAGTTTTTATTATTATAATCAAAAGAAGCGCTAAACCACAAGGGAGGGGGTGTTAAGTGTCTTTTCTAGGATGTTAAAAATGTTTCTGGAGTGCTGTCTTAGGAGTGCTAAGTCTTTTTTTCTGGGGAGGGGGGGGAGATGTTAAGAGTGTTTATTGGGGTGCTAAAAGAGTGGGTTCTTCAAGCATTTTTAGGAAATTGTAATTTTATCACTAAAAATAAGATTACATTTGGTTTAAAAAAAAAAAACACTTTAATTTTAAGCAAAAGGGTGAATGCTTTTTCTTCCTTTGCATTTCTTTGCATAATATTTTATGCAGTAGAGATTTAAATACCACTTCCTGTCTATTTAAATACCACTTCCTATTTAAATCCAACTTCCTTTCATTTTTTCATTATTCGTTTCTAAACATTCTATCTTCGTTTGTTTTTCATTTACTCACGTCTGCAATTCTTAGTTTTGTATTTGTTTCTATATTTTGTTTCTGTACTTTTTTCCTGGCATTTGTATAGTATGTATTTGTTTATGTCACTGTCCGCTCAGGAGTGGACTGGCAGTGACGGTGGTAAACCCCGTGTGATGCGAGGCAGGTGGAGAGTGAGGTTAAGCCGCTTCAGTATTGTACCAGTGAGGGATACTGCCTCTTGTGCTGTGCCTCTCCTTCACTGTGCCCTTTGTTGCTCAGTACCTCAGTAACCTTGTGGCCCCTGCGGCCTCTTCCCGACTGTGGCCCCGCTGTTCGTTACCTCAAGACCATTGTTCTCTTGCTTTTCAGACCCTTATCCTCATGCAGCTTTTCTGGTGGAGTTCCTCTTACTGGTTCTTCCAAACTGGAATCCTAGCCTCGAAATTCCTCTTCCTATTTTATATAGTTCGCTCCCAAACACGCTCAGATAGGCTATACCGTTTCACTGTCAATATTCGCATTTAACCCAGCGAGAAGAGCATTTTTTTTTCACTGCTAAGCGTTGCAGTGAATATTTACACTAAGTCTTCAAATTCCAGGAGACTTGATTGGTACACAAACAATCGCATCTGTGCCAAAAAAAGACTTCGAGAGAATGTGGGTCAGTTGTGAGAGGGGTAAAGAAATGATGTAGATTGCAGAATAGGGATTTTCACTGGGGTAGTGTGCCGCTCTGTTCACTAAGCTAAATGTTGTTCTGGAACCTGTGTCTGTTCTGCACTGTTGTCGGCAGTGTGATACTGGGTTCCTGTTAGGGAGCTTGAAAGCGTGTTCGGAGCTTTATATCAGGCTTCCCACTCTTCCATCAGGCTCTCCGCTACCTGAATCAAGCTTTCCACTACTCCGTCAAGCTCCACACCCCATCGAGCTTTCACCTGCTCCGTTAAGCTCTATACTCCTCCGTTAAGCTAACCACTTCTCTATCAAGCTCCCAACTCCCCAAATCAAGCTCCACAGTCCCCATATTAAGCTTTTAACTCCAAGCTTTTTCCCACTCTCCCATCAAGCTTCCAACTCTCTATATCAAGCTCCCCACTCTCTTAAGGGGTGAGTGGGGACATCCTCGTCAACAAACACTACAATTTTATAAGTTGCATTTGCTCCCTCGACGACTGAACAAGTGAGAAAGCTGAACATGTCCAACTGCCAGGGTGAACTTGCTGCCATTCGCTGCATGAACGTGGAGGAGATGGACAAGTGGGGGTCGTTGAACCTTGAAGAAACCTTCTTTTCCTCCACCTCCAGTAACTTCCTGTATTTCGCTGATGACACGAAGATAGGTAGGATAATCGATTCAGACGTAGATGTCAGTGAACTACAGTGAACTATATATATATATATATATATTGTGTGTGGTTTTGTGTGTGTGAGATTAATTTCCTGAATTCTTGTCTCAATTGCTACCCAAGTTGTCTCCTAAACTTGGCTTCTGCTGCGAGACTTAGTAAGGCACCTGTGGAAGCTCTCAGGATCTTGCCACCACAACCACACCATCATTAACAACCAGCCAGCTTTGTAACTACCATAATTTTACAATTATCAGTGTGGAGAGCTCCTCTCTGGCATTAAGACGCGCCTCTTGAAGGGGCTTCCCTCTGGCACGCCTCTTGAAGGGGCTTCCCTCTGGCACGCCTCTTGAAAGGGGGCTTCCCTCTGGCACGCCTCTTGAAGGGCTTCCTCTGGCACGCCTCTTGAAGGGGCTTCTCTCTGGCACGCCTCTTGAAGGGCTTCTCTCTGGCACGCCTCTTGAAGGGGCTTCCCTCTGGCACGCCTCTTGAAGGGGCTTCTCTCTGGCACGCCTCTTGAAGGGGCTTCTCTCTGGCACGCCTCTTGAAGGGGCTTCTCTCTGGCACGCCTCTTGAAGGGGCTTCTCTCTGGCACGCCTCTTGAAGGGGCTTCTCTCTGGCACGCCTCTTGAAGGGGCTTCTCTCTGAACTGTGAGAATAAATCCTGACTGCTATGAAAGTTACCATGAAAGTTTTAAATCACGAGTAATTTGCATTCAGAGAATGCCTGCCTGGCTCTCTCTCTCTCTCTCTCTGAGCGTAATGTGTATACGTATTATATATATATATGCTCGCTAATAACCCACATAATCATTACTTCCCTACATGCCTCTTCTCCTTCCCTCGTTTCTTCACCTTGTTCTTCCTTCCTCTTACTTCGTCTCAGACGTGTTTTCACCAACCTATACATCATTGATTGGATTCCACCGGAGACTTTCTCATACGAAAGAAATCGATTGCAAAATAATTTGATTATGTGACAGTAACCATTTCTCTCGCTCCTCCCGTTCCATTGATTTCACGCTGATAATAATACTGAAAGGAGTAACACTGGGCGAAATTATTAGATATATCCCTTTGTGATTTTGTGATAGAACGACTAATTTTGGAAAAAAATGGAACCTCATCCAGTTTTGCTCGTAATGTTTTCAAACCCATTTTATCCGAGTCCCATTTTCTATGTTTCACTCCCATTTTCTTTATGTCAACAGAAAGTGGAGATGTTAACTGCTTGTATCCTTATCTGTGTTTTATATACTTAGCTTCCAACTGTATCTTTGCTGGGATAAATAAAATATTGTGAACTCACTTTCACTTATTTTTGGTACTGATTTTTTTCCTATACAATGATTAATTAAAATATTTTTAACTGTCAAGGTGTAGGTTTCTGGATAAACAGCTCTAAGTCTTAGATAAAAACTGTATAGATTTAAGTATCTCTCTTTTACTTTCTAAGATGCAGAGTGTAGTAAAGTTTGATTTAATCTTATAACGCACTCGGACGAAGAGTATTGGGACTGAGCACCTTCGGTGAAGACTAAGACTGAGCACCTATTAATTCTTCAAGGTTAAGGGACTGATCACCTTAAAATTACCTCTCCATTTCTTCTCGTGTCTCCAATATGAATGTTGCCTCTTTATTCGACTGAAGAAGCCTGTTGGGTAGGCAAAAACATCTGGGCAGTAAAGATACCCAAGTGTTATACTCGTGTCTCGTTGATCAACGAGTTAAATCTCCTCTGTATTCCTGCCGAGGATGAAGTGTTTGCTGTAGGGTTGGATATCACCCCAATCCTCTTCCTTGTATAGATTAGTGGGGCTGGATCCCGCTCTGCATTATTCAGACTGAGCACCTATTAATTCTTCAAGGTTAAGGGACTGATCACCTTAAAATTACCTCTCCATTTCTTCTCGTGTCTCCAATATGAATGTTGCCTCTTTATTCACTGAAGAAGCCTGTTGGGTGGCAAAAACATCTGGGCATAAAGATACCCAAATGTTATACTCGTGTCTCGTTGATCCGATTAAATCTCCTCTGTATTCCTGCCGAGGATGAAGTGTTTGTGTAGGGTTGGATATCACCCCAATCCTCTTCCTTGTATAGATTAGTGGGGCTGGATCCCGCTCTGCATTATTCAGTACAGTCTTGGAGACCAACACCTGGGCTCAAGATTCCAGGTATATATATTCGTTAATTTAGTTAAAGAATAGGTACGAAGGTCAGAATAAAAAAAAACGAAGTGTAAGTCATTACGACGTATACTCATTAAGTACTCTGTTTCGCTTTTCTTCATTAACTGAATAAGAAAAGTTTGAATTTATATGAGCATTTCTATATTTTTCAAGTCGGGAGCAAAATCTGATGAACTCAAAGTACTGAAAATATTAATAATATAAAATCACAACAGTGGCGCATATCACGGCAGTGACAAGTCACAGCAGTGACTCACGTCACAATAGTGACACGTCACAACAGGCCTCGATAAATTAAAAAAAAATATCTGACAACAGAAGGGTCGATGTAAAAACTTAACCTGTATTAGTTCAGATGCATTATATATGCATTTGTTTTATACATGTATATATGCACATGTATATCCACAGCAGAGTTAAGCTACATTGTTATTTCAACAATTGTACACATGAATATTGTAGCTTGATCTGTACATTATAGAAAAAAATAAATCGTTCTAGTAGAATATATCACATAAAATATGTAACACTATAAACTCATTTCCACTACCAGATACAGTGATGGTTATTTGTTTGGCACAATATATACATGTATAGTCCCTGGACGCGTACACAATTTGCATGAGAATAATATGACAAGTGAATGTTTGTCATGAAGGCTGCGAATAGGTATGCATTTCTAGCAATATTAAAAATACTAAAAATGATATTTTAACCACGGTATGGGTAGGGTTAGAATTCACGGCAAGTAAGTGGTAAAGCTCGAGGCCGGTGCGTAAACACCTGTATCGTGGTTTGTTTGCAATTGTGTCATTACGATTTCGTTTTGTTAGGTGTAATCTAAGGTATCACCTTTTAGTTGACATAATTATTTGCTGTTCTTCCTCTGAAGGCTTTCGTTTGCAACTTGAAAATGCTTCATCCGGTCGGCATCAAACTTTATATATAGGTTAAATAACAAAAAAGGCACAATACCGTGACTGGAACAATACACACACATCCCGCACATAGAAAAGAGGAGCTTACGACGACGTTTCGGTCCGACTTGGACCATTTACAAAGTCACACTAACACAAAAGGACAGGTGGAAGGGTTATATATAGGCAGGCAGACAGGGGAGGGCACAAAAAAGTGGTGGAGGGGTAATAGTGGAAGTAGTAGTGGTATTGGAAGTAGTAGTAGTGGAGTCAGTCATATTCTGGGAAAGGAGCACTGCAATGAAGCTGGCGGCACGCATAGGGTAAGGACAAGAACACAGAGGGAAAAATGAAAATAAAATAAAGGACAAATACAAGGCAAAAGAAAAGAAAGAAAACCCAGAGGAGAAAGAAGAAAGAGAAGAAGGTCACGGGTGTTCTGAAGTTTGGAGCATTTAACAATGTAATGGGAGAGGAAAGCATCTACAGAGACAAAGCCAGGGTTAAGATTCATACAGGGAAAGTTGTGTATAAGGAAGGATTCAACCAGACGGCGACTGTGAAAGTTGGACGTAGGGTAGACAGTTTTAGCAGAAGACCAATCAATAGGATGACTGTGATCTCTGACATGACAGAAAGAGCATTATTAGTGTCGGCAAGCTCTTTTCTGTCATGTCAGAGATCAAGTCATCCTATTGATTGGTCTTCTGCCAAACTGCACCTACGTCAATTCAATCGCCGTCTAACTCCTTATCACAACTTTCCCTGTATGAATTTAGCCTGGCTGCTTGATCTTTCCTCCCATTACAGTGTTAAATGCTCCAAACTCAGAACACCCGTGACAACCTGATTCCTTCTATCTCTTCCCCTTCTCCTCTTTCTTCTTTCTCCTCTGGGTTTTCTTTCTTTTCTTTTGCCTTGTATTTGTCCTTCTTTATTTTATTTTATTTTTTTCCTCTGTGTTCTTGTCCTTACCTTAGGGAAAGGTTGAAACAGCTTGTAGTATAAACAGGCGACTTCAAACTTTCAACAGCGGTATATCCTACCTAGGATAGTGATTGTTATTGCAGTGTGTAGGTGCCAATTTGTCAGTTTTATTTTTTTAATGGAGTGTAATTTTAAACTATGAAATAACTTCAGAATGCCTCATTGGAAGGGTTTCAAACTTTAATGGTTTTTGAGTCTTTTGAAAACAATGATGTCTAGTCTTCGTAGGTAATATTTACAAATTTCATACATGCAAATAGCTATGGTGTCCCGTAGCTCGATTGCTAGCGCACTTAGCTCACACACATTGGGATCCATGGTTCAATCCCCGGTACAGCTGGGAACATTAGGACGTGTTTCCTTAAGACACCTGCTGTCCCTGTCCACACATCAATAAAATAGGTACCCGAGTATTAGATGACTGGTGTGGGTCGCATCCTGGGACAAAACTGACATAATTTGCCCGAAATGCTCAGCATAACAAGGGTCTTTTTATATAGTAGTATACCTTGTACATGTACTTGTAGTAAATAAAGATATTATTCGCAATGACTCAGGAAAGTCTCTTCTCATCGTCACTCATTGAACACAGAGGTAACTTACTCAGACGATGGTTTAGGTTGGTTTAAGAGAGTGTGGAGGTGCCAATTTGAAGATATTTATAAAGTTGTTGAATATTTTATTTTCCCATGAGGTTATTCATGAAGGCAGCTTCTGAGCGGTGTTATGTTCTTTCCGTGTTATGGTGTTGTTACGGTGTTGTGTTATGGTGTTGTTACGGTGTTATGTTGTTACGGCGTTGTTATGGTGTTGTTACGGTGTTGTTACGGTGTAGTTACGGTGTTCTTATGTTGTTACGGCGTTGTTATGGTGTTGCTACGGCGTTATGGTGTTACGATGTCATGGTTTTACTATGTTACGGTGTTGTTTTAGTGTTGTTACTGTGCTACGCAGTCAATAATTTACCAATCTTTTTACGCCTACTGGAATACTGATTTCCTCGAGATATCTAAACAATGCCTCTCCTGGTTGGTTTTAAACTTTCGAAACTGCTTAATCATACTTAGTGGAAGGTTCGGGTAAACTAAGTTGTGTAGGTACAAATTTGCTAGATATAATGAAGGAACTTGGAAATTAGTTTTTAATGCGAAAACTTGTGAATTCTTCCGATCGGTTTCAAACCGTCAAAATGATATTTAAATACATTGGAAACTGTTGAGGTAGATGGGGCTGGGGTTATCGGATACAGGGATGCCTTTCTCAGAGCAGCGACTGAAGCTCGTCTAGTTACCACCCTTATTGAGAAGCTCTAAACTCTTAGAGCTGGGGAATAGGAGGTAATCAGGTTTGATGTAAGGAAGGGTAGCTCCAGTTCCGGTGACTAAGAGCCCTTCACCAGCAGCGAGGGACTCCCACGTGAAGGCTCAGCCCTCGTTAATGATTTCTATCTCTGCGAATTTTCCCTATCTCAGAATATCTAATTTTTTTTTACGAGTCTGAAAAGGCAACTGCTTTCTTTCTTTCTTTCTTTTCTCTCTCTCTCTCTCTCTCTCTCTCTCTCTCTCTCTCTCTCTTTCTCTATCTAACAATTATATCTAACTTCGCTTCTACTAGTCACATCTCATATCAGGGTTTACAAAGTATATTTTGGTTTTAAAGGGTTTTTTACGTTTTTTGAGTTATGTTGTGCCCCGTACCCAAGAATATTATATATCAGGGGGAAGTGGTTGGCAGGTTGCTCCTGTTAAAAGAATAGCATGGGGGAAAGGGAAGGTATTCAGGTGTGTATTGTCTGTTAGGTGCAGTTCTCTTCCACACTGGATGATAGGTCACCCTCGAGGGACTCAAGAGATCATATGGATGAACTAGCTTATTGCCAACAAGAGTGAAGATATACGCACACATACACACACGTTGCAGATCAAGGTTTTATTTGCAACTTTTCACCTCCGTAATGCTTAGACGTTTCGCATTGTAGAGATTAAAAGAGAAACGACGTTTCGGTGTAGAACTTAGTGAGACAACGTATCAGTGTAGATTATTATTATAATCAAATAGAAGCGCTAAACCAGTATCAGTGTAGAGCTTTTAGCGTAAGGGTTAGCGAGAAGTTTCATTCTGTGCAGAGCTTCTAGTGAGATAAACTTTTCGCTATGGGTAGAGCTTATGTTTCACTCTGCTTAGAGCTTATGTTTCACTCTGCTTAGAGCTTATGTTTCACTCTGCTTAGAGCTTATGTTTCACTCTGCTTAGAGCTTATGTTTCACTCTGCTTGGTTATGTTTCCTCTGTTAGAGCATGTTTCCTCTGCTTAGAGCTTTGTTTCACTCTGCTTAGAGCTTATGTTTCACTCTGCTCAGGCTTTGTTTCCTCGCTTAGAGCTTATGTTTCACTCGCTTGACTTATTTTCCCTCTTAGATCTTATGTTTCACTGGGAGAGCTTCACCAAGTCTTACAAGTTACAGATAACA
>WNWK01035842.1:0-19525 GCA_009830355.1 Cherax destructor | reverse complement strand
TTAAAAATTTTGGATTTTTTTTTCCCAATTTTTTATGATTGATTTTTTTTTCAATTTGGATGCTTTTTTTTTACCTTTCAATTTTTTGGATTGTTTCTTTTAAAATACTTTGATTGATTTTTTTCAATACTTGCGATTGCTTTCTTTTTTAAAATTTTTTGGATTGTTTTCACTCTTCAAACTTGCGATTGATTCTTACTTCAAATTGGGGATTGTAATTCTTTTTTCAAACTTGTTGGGTTTTCACCAATTTTTGGGGATGATTCTCTTTTCAATACTTGGTTGTTTTTTTTTTTTTCAATATTGGATTGATTAAAATTTTCAATATTTGGGGGTTGGGGATTTTTTTAAATTTTCATTTTCTCATTTAAAACTTATTTTTATTTTTCAAATTGGGCCCCTTCATTTTCAAACTTGGGGATTGTATTTAAAATTTTAATATTCATGTATTTTTCATTTAAATTGGATTGATTCTTACTTTTCAATACTTAAGATTGTTTTTCCCTCTATTTTCAAAATTTGGATTGATTTTTACTTTAAATTTCGATTGCATTTCTTATTTTCAAAATATTCCACTTTTCATTCTTTACTCTTCAATACTTAAGGATTGATTTCATTTTCAATACTTAGATTGATTTTCCACTTCAACATTGCGATTGCATTTTTCTTTCAATACTTGCGATTGTATTTCTACCTTTCAACACTTAGGTATTTAACCTTTACTTAATATTTTGGATTGATTCTCTATTTTTCAATACTTGCGATTGTATTCTTTTTTTTACTTCAATTTTGGATTGCATTCTACTTTAATACTTGCGATGTATTTTTTTTTTTAAATACTTGGATTGTATTCTCACTTCAAATTTTGGGATTGATTTTAATTTTCAATACTTGCGATTGATTCTTACTCTTCAATACTTGGGATTGTATTTTCATTTCAATACTATGACTGCATTTACCTCTCAATTTTTCATGATGCTTTTCCTTTCTTTATTCCTTTTCAACACTAAATGACCTTCATCTCCACCATTTTTCAACATTTCATGACTTTTTTCTTTTCACTCTCAACATTTCATGACTGCATTCCCCCCTCTCAACACTTCATGACTGCATTCTACTTTCAACACCTTGGGATTGCATTTCTACTCTTCAATATTTGGGCGATTGTATTTCATTTTCAATATTCTGATTGCATTCTACTTACTTCAAATACTATGGATTGCATTTTATTTTCAATACTTGCGATTCTACCAAATATTTTGCGACTGATTCCCCCACTTCAACATTGCGAGTATCTTTTAAAATTCTTTTACTTCAAAAATCGGGACTGTATTTTTACCTTCAATACTTGCGATTGTATTCACTTAAATATTTGACTGATTCTACTTAAAATACTTCGATTGCATTTCTATTTTCAACATCATGATTGCATTCACTTTTAAAATACTTGCGATTGCATTTTCACTCAAATCTTGCGATTTTTTTTTTTTCAATACTTGGATTGCATTTACTCTTCAATATTTCATGTGATTGATTCTACTTTTCAATACTTGGATTGTATTTTTACTTTAAAATACTTGCATTTATTTTACCTTCAAATTTCGCGGATTGCATTCCACACTTTCAATCCCTTGGGACTGCATCTCTCATTTCTCAACACTTCATGCGATGCATTTCACTCTTCAACACTTGCGACTGCATTCACCACTAAATATCTATGACTGCATTCCACCTACTCAACACTATGTCTGCATTCCACCACTAAATACTCATGACTGCACTCCACTCTCAACACTCATGACTGCATTCCACCTCTCAACATTCATGACTGCATCTCCACTCTCTCAACACTTCATGACTGCATTTTAAATTTTCAACATTATGATTGCATTCAATTTTCCTATTATGATTGCATTTCTCTACTTTCAATACTTGCGATTGCATTCTTCACTTCAATATTCTTTATGATTACATCTTTACCTTAAAATCTAAATTTTCTTGCTGAAGAATGATCATCACACGTCAGTCAAATGGCATGCAGGAAGGAAATCATCAGTAACAATAAAGTCAAGAACCAAAGGAAAAAACTGCAGTGACACCTGGCTACGTTGCAGAATATTTTGGAAGTTTCGGGTGAGGCGGCTTCTTCACGTGGGTATATCATAGTGCAGTACATGATCTTACGTGGGTATACATCATGCAGTACATGATCTTCACGTGGGTATACATCATGCAGTACATGATCTTCACGTGGGTATACATCATGCAGTACATGATCTTCACGTGGGTATACATCATGCAGTACATGATCTTCACGTGGGTATACATCATGCAGTACATGATCTTCACGTGGGTATACATCATGCAGTACATGATCTAGGT
This sequence comes from Cherax destructor, assembly GCA_009830355.1. NCBI lineage: Eukaryota > Metazoa > Arthropoda > Malacostraca > Decapoda > Parastacidae > Cherax > Cherax destructor. Next base: position 17,143 of record WNWK01035842.1, on the reverse strand, counting down.
TGCAGCGCAGTCAGGGAGTTTTGTCATAAAGTGGTTTATAGAAGTAGACTGTTGTAACATTGAGAGTTCTCTGAATCAGCTTAAGTATAGTGATTGATTACTGTTTACTGTAATCAATCACTATACTTTAAGCTGACTCAGAGAACTCTCAATGTTACAACAGTCTACTTCTATAAACAACTTTACGATAACTGACTGCGCTGCAACCTAGATCATGTACTGCATGATGTATACCCACGTGAAGAACGCCGCCGCACCCGGAACTTCCAAAATATTCTCCAACGTAGCAGGCTTCACCGTCCCATCAAATTATCCAATCACAGCTGCCCAATCCACTCCAGACCCACCGAATCACTCCGCTTGCCCAGCCTGGCACCACCTCCATACCCGCTACAACTCGACATGAGATCAAGACTCCTGTAGCTCTGACGAAGAAACTGAAGTTGATAACCACACCCCAAGTCCAACCTGTCAACATAACACAATGTTTGCCAAACAACTTCACCTTCGACCCTGCAATGGAACTTTTAAGACAAATGTGTTGTCTTACACAACTTTCCACCACCACAAGTCCAGGATTCATGAAACAATTAATCTCTGACTTTAACAACTATGTAATACTCACAAGCCTGATGTACCTCTGCCAGGTGTCCCAAGCTGGGTCAAGCTTTGGCTCTGTTTCTACGACTGACTCCCCACTCTCTCCTTACCTAAGAGTTAGCTAGTCTCTGTTTTAGAACTGAAGACGGCGACAATCCTTGCAAATGGTTTCTTTTAATCCATGTTCTCAACTTTTCAAAAATGTCTTTCCACAACTTTTTGGCAGCACCAGAACATTAACTTTGTGGCAGCACCAGAACATTAACTTTGTGGCAGCACCAGAACATTAACTTTGTGGCAGCACCAGAACATTAACTTGTTGGCAGCACCAGAACATTAACTTTTCACAGAACATTAACTTTGGCAGCACCAGAACATTAACTTGTTGGTAGCACCAGAACATTAACTTGTTGGTAGCACCAGAACATTAACTTGGTGGCAGCACCAGAACATTAACTTGTTGGCAGCACCAGAACATTAACTTGGTGGCAGCACCAGAACATTAACTTGGTGGCAGCACCAGAACATTAACTTATTGGTAGCACCAGAACATTAACTTGTTGGTAGCACCAGAACATTAACTTGGTGGCAGCACCAGAACATTAACTTGTTGGCAGCACCAGAACATTAACTTATTGGTAGCACCAGAACATTAACTTGTTGGCAGCACCAGAACATTAACTTGGTGGCAGCACCAGAACATTAACTTGTTGGCAGCACCAGAACATTAACTTTGTGGCAGCACCAGAACATTAACTTTGTGGCAGCACCAGAACATTAACTTGTTGGCAGCACCAGAACATTAACTTTGTGGCAGCACCAGAACATTAACTTTGTGGCAGCACCAGAACATTAACTTGTTGGCAGCACCAGAACATTAACTTGGTGGCAGCACCAGAACATTAACTTGTTGGCAGCACCAGAACATTAACTTATTGGTAGCACCAGAACATTAACTTGTTGGCAGCACCAGAACATTAACTTGGTGGCAGCACCAGAACATTAACTTGTTGGCAGCACAGAACATTAACTTTGTGGCAGCACCAGAACATTAACTTGTGGTAGCACCAGAACATTAACTGGTGGCAGCACCAGAACATTAACTTGTGGCAGCACCAGAACATTAACTTTGTGGCAGCACCAGAACATTAACTTGGTGGCAGCACCAGAACATTAACTTGGTGGCAGCACCAGAACATTAACTTGGTGGCAGCACCAGAACATTAACTTGTTGGCAGCACCAGAACATTAACTTGGTGGCAGCACCAGAACATTAACTTATTGGTAGCACCAGAACATTAACTTATTGGTAGCACCATAACATTAACTTGTTGGCAGCACCAGAACATTAACTTGGTGGCAGCACCAGAACATTAACTTGGTGGCAGCACCAGAACATTAACTTGTTGGCAGCACCAGAACATTAACTTTGTGGCAGCACCAGAACATTAACTTGTTGGCAGCACCAGAACATTAACTTGGTGGCAGCACCAGAACATTAACTTGTTGGTAGCACCAGAACATTAACTTGGTGGCAGCACCAGAACATTAACTTGGTGGCAGCACCAGAACATTAACTTGGTGGCAGCACCAGAACATTAACTTGTTGGCAGCACCAGAACATTAACTTGGTGGCAGCACCAGAACATTAACTTGTTGGTAGCACCAGAACATTAACTTGGTGGCAGCACCAGAACATTAACTTGTGGCAGCACCAGAACATTAACTTGGGGGCAGCACCAGAACATTAACTTGTTGGCAGCACCAGAACATTAACTTTGTGGCAGCACCAGAACATTAACTTGTTGGCAGCACCAGAACATTAACTTTGTGGCAGCACCAGAACATTAACTTGTTGGCAGCACCAGAACATTAACTTGGTGGCAGCACCAGAACATTAACTTGTTGGTAGCACCAGAACATTAACTTGGTGGCAGCACCAGAACATTAACTTGGTGGCAGCACCAGAACATTAACTTGGTGGCAGCACCAGAACATTAACTTTGAACACAAATTAACTGGCATTGACAACAACTATTTGTGATTTTTTAATTTTTATGTATGCAAGTAGTCAGCAGTGAGGGTACAGAAGTCAGCAAGATACAGGAGTCAGCAGGGTAGGCAGGGGGGTGCAGGAGTCAGCAGGGAGGGTACAAGAGTCAGCAGCGAGGGTACAGAAGTCAACAGGATACAGGAGTCAGGAGGGTAGGCAGGAAGAGTGCAGGAGTCAGGAGGGTACAAATAATCAGCAGGGTAGGCATGGAGGGTACAAGAGTCAGCAGAGTAGGCATGGAGGGTACAATAGTCAGCAGAGTAGGCAGGGAGGGTTCAAGAGTCAGCAAAGTAGGCAGGGAGGGTACAAGAGTCAGCAGGAAGGGTACAAGAGTCAGTAGGAAGGGTGCAAGAGTCAGCAGGAAGGGTACAAGAGTCAGCAGGAAGGGTACAAGAGTCAGCAGTGTGGGTACAAGAGTCAGCAGTGAGGGTACAATAGTCAGCAGTGAGGGTACAATAGTCAGCAGTGAGGGTACAAGAGTCAGCAGTGAGGGTACAAGAGTCAGCAGTGAGGGTACAAGAGTCAGCAGTGAGGGTACAAGAGTCAGCAGTGAGGGTACAAGAGTCAGCAGTGAGGGTACAAGAGTCAGCAGTGAGGGTACAAGAGTCAGCAGTGAGGGTACAAGAGTCAGCAGTGAGGGTACAAGAGCATAACAGACAGCATGAGGTACAAGAGTCAGCAGTGAGGGTACAAGAGTCAGCAGTGAGGGTACAAGAGTCAGCAGTGAGGGTACAAGAGTCAGCAGTGAGGGTACAAGAGTCAGCAGTGAGGGTACAAGAGTCAGCAGTGAGGGTACAAGAGTCAGCAGTGAGGGTACAAGAGTCAGCAGTGAGGGTACAGAGTCAGCAGTGAGGGTACAAGAGTCAGCAGTGAGGGTACAAGAGTCAGCAGTGAGGGTACAAGAGTCAGCAGTGAGGGTACAAGAGTCAGCAGTGAGGGTACAAGAGTCAGCAGTGAGGGTACAAGAGTCAGCAGTGAGGGTACAAGAGTCAGCAGTGAGGGTACAAGAGTCAGCAGTGAGGGTACAGAGTCAGCAGTGAGGGTACAAGAGTCAGCAGTGAGGGTACAAGAGTCAGCAGTGAGGGTACAAGAGTCAGCAGTGAGGGTACAAGAGTCAGCAGTGAGGGTACAAGAGTCAGCAGTGAGGGTACAAGAGTCAGCAGTGAGGGTACAAGAGTCAGCAGTGAGGGTACAAGAGTCAGCAGTGAGGGTACAAGAGTCAGCAGTGAGGGTACAAGAGTCAGCAGTGAGGGTACAAGAGTCAGCAGTGAGGGTACAAGAGTCAGCAGTGAGGGTACAAGAGTCAGCAGTGAGGGTACAAGAGTCAGCAGTGAGGGTACAAGAGTCAGCAGTGAGGGTACAAGAGTCAGCAGGGAAGCAAGGAATTGGAATTGAAATTTCACTCTTACAAATTAAATTTTACAGGTGACGGTGATGCGTTAAGAGGAGGTGAAGGAGGAGGAGGGGAAGTAGGAGGGGAAGGAGGAGGGGAAGGAGGAAGGGAAGGAGGAGCAGAAGAGGTGGTGGAGGCGCGAAAGGAGGGTTTGCTCTCACGCTGGAAGAACCTCAAGGATCAGTTGCTGGGCCTCAAGGGCTCCCCTGAGGACGACCTAGCTACTCTCAACAGAAGGACCAGGACTCTCTTCACTGTGAGTATCATGTTTGTTTGTGTACTGACTTGTTGGTGTCTACAACAATACTGAAGGCTGGATCAAGGTCACCAGGCTTTTATTTGGTGCCTATATTGATAGTGAACTAGCACAGAGTAATACTGATAGTGAACGTACTTACTTAACTTGTGTAGAATAGAGGGGTGTGTGTTTGTGTGAATGAGTGATCAGTTTTCAGATCAGATCATTACATGAATCCAATCCAAGAACCTGCCGCCCCTGGATATTCTGGATTATTACCTCTGCAGTGTGTGTTGCAATATCTGTGGGTGACCTGGAGGATAGTGGATGGATCTCCCACACATGGGCAGTACTCATTGGCACACATCTAAATGCGCATTCAATATTATTGGTATCAAGGATTTACTGTTGTGATGTGTGAGGTGTGTAGGTTATTAACTCCAGTTAGGAACACCGCGAGATACAAGCCTGAGTCACCGTCCAACCTGGTTCGTGCACAAGGTAAGTCTCCTTGTTGCCAGGTGAACAGACAGGTGTTAAAGAATGGTAATGTCATTCACGTTAGGAATGTGATTAGTGAATGTTACGTGTTCTTCGCTGTGCAAACCTACGAGTCTACAAAATGGGAGGAAGTCGCCCTCTCTGGAACTCGGCTTGTTAGGAAAAAGAAGACCGGAGTCACTGAGTGAGGTGCCAGTGCCACACCAGTGCCACACCGTCCACAGATTCTTTTGTGACTGAAGCTGTGAGTAGACTGCCCACGTTGGTGGGTGCCACAGGTGGGTGCCCCCTGTTGCAGATGTACGAGCCGAGATACAAGTAATCGCATATACTAAGCTAATTACGCTACATTTAACTCTAACTTAAGTACTCGATCGCTAGTGCACTCAGTTCATACACTGAGGTACGGGGGTCGATCCCCGGGAACATTAGTACGTGTTTCCGTAAGACACCTGCTGTCCAGTGTTCACCCATCAGTAAAATAAGCATATGGGTGTTAGTCGACTGGTGTGGGTCGCATCCTGGGACAAAATTGTCCTAATTTGACCGAATGCTCTGCATACCAAGGCTTTCATATAGTAGTATGTCATTGATGTCAACTATGGTCTGTATACCTTGTACATATACTTGTAGTAAATAAACATATTATTATTATTATTATTAGATGGAGTAGGAGTCTATTAAAGATAAGTTATTCATAAGATTGAGGGCTGTAGGGATTCGTAAGTTTGGCAGATCTGTAGCCTACATATCGGTTACAGGCTTCTCTGTTCCACTACACTCATCCCTCCCTCAGTACTTATGAAGGATAAGAGTTTATAATAATATAATGTAATATATATATATATATATATATATATATATATATATATATATATATATATATATATATATATATATATATATATATGTATATCTTATTTACTACAAGTACATGTACAGTATACAGACCATAGGTGACATCAATTACATACTACTATATAGAAAGCTCCTGTTATGCTACATTTTGGTCAGTTTTGTCCCAGTAAACATTACAGAACTCAGTCTCTGTTGTCATAAAGCCCGGTACTGAAGGCTGTTACGTTGATCTGAAAAATAGCCAGAGATCCAAGGAAACTGGCGCTACCACTGTGTATGAGGCGTCTACCACTGTGTATGAGGCGTCTATGTTACGTCTACCACTGTGTATGAGGCGTCTACCACTGTGTATGAGGCGTCTACCACTGGTATGAGCGCCAGAGACGTCTACCACTGTAGGCCACCCAGGGCGCACACTGGCGTCTACCACTGTGTATGAGGCGTCTACCACTGTGTATAGAAGGCGTCTACCACTGTGTATGAGGCTCTACCACTGTGTATGAGGCGTCTACCACTGTGTGAGGCGTCACCACTGTGTATGAAGGCGTCTACCACTGTGTATGAGGCGTCTACCACTGTATGAGATATCTACCACTGTGTATGAGGCGTCTACCACTGTGTAGCGTCTACCACTGTGTAGGCGTCTACCACTGTGTATGAGGCGTCTACCACTGTGTATGAGGTCTCTACCACTGTGGTTATGAGGGCGTCTACCACTGTGTATAGGTCCACTGTGATGGATATCTACCCTGTTGCTCACCACTGTGTATGAGGCGTCTACCACTGTGTATGAGGCGTCTACCACTGTGAGGCGTCACCACTGAGGCGTCTACCACTGTATCGGTCTTACCACTGTGTATGAGGCGTCTACCACTGTGTATGAGGCGTCTACCACTGTGTATGAGGCGTCTACCACTGTATGAGGCGTCTACCACTGTGTATGAGATATCTACCACTGTGTATGAGGCGTCTCCACTGTATGGGCGTCTCCCACTGTGTATGAGGCGTCTCCACTGTGTATGAGGCGTCTACCACTGTGTATGAGGCGTCTACCACTGTGCATGAGGCGTCTACCACTGTGTATGAGGTCACCACTGTGTATGAGGTCTACCACTGTGTATGAGGCGTCTACCACTGTGTATGAGGCGTCTACCACTGTGTATGAGGCGTCTACCACTGTGTATGAGGCTCTCCACTTGGAGGTTTTACCACTGTATATGAGGCGTCTACCACTGTGTATGAGGCGTCTACCACTGTGTATGAGATATCTACCACTGTGTATGAGGCGTCTACCACTGTGTATGAGGCGTCTACCACTGTGTATGAGGCGTCTACCACTGTGTATGAGGTCTCTACCACTGTATATGAGGCGTCTACCACTGTGTATGAGGCGTCTACCACTGTGTATGAGATATCTACCACTGTGTATGAGGCGTCTACCACTGTGTATGAGGCGTCTACCACTGTGTATGAGGCGTCTACCACTGTGTATGAGGCGTCTACCACTGTGCATGAGGCGTCTACCACTGTGTATGAGGCGTCTACCACTGTGTATGAGGCGTCTACCACTGTGTATGAGGCGTCTACCACTGTGCATGAGGCGTCTACCACTGTGTATGAGGCGTCTACCACTGTGTATGAGGCGTCTACCACTGTGTATGAGGCGTCTACCACTGTGTATGAGGCGTCTACCACTGTGTATGAGGCGTCTACCACTGTGTATGAGGCGTCTACCACTGTGTATGAGGCGTCTACCACTGTGCATGGGGCGTCTACCACTGTGCATGAGGCGTCTACCACTGTGCATGAGGCGTCTACCACTGTGTATGAGGTGTCTTGTAGACCTCATGTGCAACATCTGGGTTACTGTGGAAACGTTTCGCCTGCCAGTGGCTTCACCAGTCTAATACGGGGAAGAACGGTGGATGACTAGGAGTTTGAGGCAATCAGTCCGTCAGCCTAGAGATTAAACTACTCAAGTCTTACACAAGTGACTCATTCTTCAACTTGTCAATTTTCTAAACCATTTATATTCGCGTCTCTCGTAAAATATGTCTGGCACTCTATACACCAATTGTCTGATTATTTTAGGATTAATTTTGACTCTGATATCTGCTCTCTCTCTCTCTCTCTCCCCTCTCTCTCTCTCTCTCTCCAAGTCTTGCTGATATCTGCTCTCTCCCCAAGAGTCTTGACTGATATCTGCTCTCTCTCTCCAAGAGTCTTGACTGATATCTGCTCTCTCTCTCAAGAGTCTTGACTGATATCTGCTCTCTCTCTCTCAAGAGTCTTGACTGATATCTGCTCTCTCTCTCTCAAGAGTCTTGACTGATATCTGCTCTCTCTCTCTCAAGAGTCTTGACTGATATCTGCTCTCTCTCTCAAGAGTCTTGACTGATATCTGCTCTCTCTCTCAAGAGTCTTGACTGATATCTGCTCTCTCTCTCAAGAGTCTTGACTGATATCTGCTCTCTCTCAGTCTTGACTGATATCTGCTCTCTCTCTCAAGAGTCTTGACTGATATCTGCTCTCTCTCTCTCTCTCTCTCTCTCTCTCTCTCTCTCTCTCTCTCTCTCTCTCTCTCTCTCTCTCTCTCTCTTCTCTCTCTCTCTCTCTCTCAAGAGTCTTGACTGATATCTGCTCTCTCTCTCAAGAGTCTTGACTGATATATGCTCTCTCTCTCAAGAGTCTTGACTGATATCTGCTCTCTCTCTCTCTCTCTCAAGAGTCTTGACTGATATCTGCTCTCTCTCTCTCTCTCTCAAGAGTCTTGACTGATATATGCTCTCTCTCTCAAGAGTCTTGACTGATATATGCTTTCTCTCTCAAGAGTCTTGACTGATATATGCTCTCTCTCTCAAGAGTGGTTGATGAGAGCCATGGACGCAGGTTTAGCCTCACGCAACAACCTTCATTAACTAGGGTTTTTGAAATTGCTTGTAGACTTATCACTTTTTTTAGTAACCACGTTTCGTATGATAAACCTTGCATTTTCCTATATTAATTTACTTCTTCGTGACCGCCATGGTTGCAACATTCATTAGTAACGTATAACAGTAACCCTCAGAAATGTCCTTTACATTTCCCCCATTTGTCTGGGCCAATATCTAGTCCTGTGTCTACATTTACTGAGGGTGAAGCAATCATTCCTGTCGGAAAAGGTCTTACTTGACTGACACACAACTAACTATCAGTCAGTCAAAACTCACTCTAAATGCCAGTCATCTCACGCCTGGCTTATAATAGCGAAAAGACCTTCCGACAAGGCTGTGTAAAAAATACTTTGGTACACACTTAATATCACTTTATAACACACGCCAGTATGTATAGAATGATGTATACTCCACTGAGACACCGACGCTGCCTGCTTGTAGACACCAGACCCACAGCTTGACGCACTCTGTAAGACAATCAAAATTCGTGTGCGCAACGGGAATCGCGTGATCTAACATAAGCTAGGTATCTCCACTGGCTTACCAGGAGAACTAAAGACCCACCTCATGAACCACACCGCAAAGTACCTTCTAATAAAGCTTTTATCAGTAAGACGCTTTCTGCCGACTGTGCTCAAATGGGATGCTTACCAGACTGTCGACAAGGCTAACAAGATTAGCAATCGACCTGTGCTCCAATATAATATAGGTTAAGACAATATACACAACATAAGTCTTTGACAATACACAGCTAATCACAAGTTGTTTACAACCTAAGCTTATAGTAACCCACTGATGAGTTCAGGGAAAGCATGGCTTCAGGCGAACGCTAGTTCAATCCTGTAGTCTGGCCCGAACATATGGGTTTGTTTACGTACCACCTCCAGGATGATTGCCAAGGCATTTGAGACTGAGTTAGCAAACGTTCAGAATCGCTCTGGACAATGACGTTCATTCCTTGCCCGTTTATCAGAACAGTGCAGGCAGTGACGGTGTTCGCTCCTCACGTTCAGTGGGAATTGCCAGCTAAGACTATCGAACTCCTGAATTTAAAATTTGACAACCTCCACTTCACCCGTAAGGACGCTGTTTCTCGGTCTCTTACTTTCGGTCGGACAAATATTGATGTCCTAAGGAGGTTCAATTATTTGAGGACTCGACTTCAAGGATGCGCTCATGACTTTATCCTGTGACTCGATACAACTTGTGTTAATAACAAGTGCGCTATGGAGTTCCTGGGGGTTAATTATTGTGATAAGGATTAGATTACTGCCGAGTACACAGGACAGCTGATCTGCTCTCACCTTCCCCTGACTTGCACAACAGTCGTAAAAAACAAACAAAAAGTGAAACTGGTAGCGCGATAATTCTGGTACATAATTAATCGGAAAATTAAAATACTTTTGCAGCATCTGGGAATCTTTATTGTGGAAATGTTTCACGAAAAAGTTACTTTATCAGTCCGGCACAGAGATGAATGGTGGAAAATGAGAGTTTTAGGTAATCAGTCCCTCAGCTTGGAGTAGATATGTTCAGTCCATTATCTTGAGATTGATGGACTAAGTACATCGACTCCAGGCTGAGGGACTGATTACCTCAAACTACGTAGTATATGAGGTGGTGAGTCCCTCAGCCAGGCTGAGGGACTGATTACCTCAAACTACTACTCACCTTCCACCATTCATCTTAACAGCCTTCAGTGTCAGAGTCAGTCAGTCAACCAACGTGACCTGGTATTAACCATTCATGTAAACACATCTTGACCAACAAGTTGAAAAGAGAATCAGTAGTTGACTGACATGACAGAGATGACCTAGGGAACAAAGAAGTGCCGAGTCCGTTTCGTTAAATCTACGGACGTCGACTTGACTCAATTTCTCCTATGAGAGGTGGTGATAATGTCTACCCCGTGCTCAGCTACGTGCTCAGCTAGTTGCTCAGCTACGTGCTCAGCTAGTTGCTCAGCTACGTGCTCAGTACGTCTCCTAGTGCTCAGCTACGTGCTCAGCTAGTTGCTCAGCTACGTGCTCAGCTAGTTGCTCAGCTACGTGCTCAGCTACGTGCTCAGCTAGTTGCTCAGCTACGTGCTCAGCTAGTTGCTCAGCTACGTGCTCAGCTACGTGCTCAGCTAGTTGCTCAGCTACGTGCTCAGCTAGTTGCTGCTACGCTCAGCGTGCTTAGTGCTCAGCACTGCTCGAGGTAGTATGCTAGGATGCCGAAGATGCGCAGAGCTGCCAGATACTTCCAGGAACTTGAGGCATTAAATAAGAGTTTTTATGTCAATACTCTTCAAGGCAAACACAGAAATGAGTAACACCAACATTCCAATCAGATGCTCGAACGCAAATTCTGCCACGTCAAAGGAATTTATAAAATATGATTTTCCTGTTTCTCACGTTCGTGGAAGTAGTAATATGCTTAAGCTGGTATTGGGTAGTCAAGAAGACAATGGCATTATATAGAATTAGAAGCTACTATTAATGGAGATCAAGCAACAGGCTTACGCAGCCTCTTGTGAATACTTGAAACAGCGGTTGCTTCACCTCGAGTATGATGCAGAGCTTAAGGAAGCCCGGGACCGAACTGGTCCAAGACGAGTCCATGTACTCAAAATGTTGCAAATACAAGGTCGTGGCACGTTAGTCAGACCCCAGGCAGGCAAATGCTGTAATTAACGCTACTCCAGTACCTCAGTTGTTACTGCATCTTACCCAGCTGATGTTGCCAATGTAATGGGAGGAGATTTTGACCCCCAGATCATAGTTATGTTGAGGCAGTACAGTACCTTACAGAGATAATCTGCTAGTTTGGTACCCACATACAGTGGCGTCATTTCGTGTTGGGGGACTTGAAGGTCGCTACTCTGGCCTTGGAAGTGACTAATGCACTCCTTGCAGTGTAGCTCAAATATACCGCAGCTCTATGCACTACTGTGATGCGTCACAGAACAATATACCGCAGCACTGTACAATACCTGTGATGCGTCACAGAACAATATACCGCAGCACTGTACAATACCTGTGATGCGTCACAGAACAATATACCGCAGCACTGTACAATACCTGTGATGCGTCACAAAACAAATACAATGTGTAGGTCTTACCTTCCTGACCTACTTGCATGGAAAAGTTAATCTGGACAGTTAAGTTAGGCTAGAAATGTAAGAGTATCTGTCATAAGGAACATTCATTGTGTCACCACAGTTGGCCTCAAGTTCGCCAGTAAGTACCAGGTCAGGCCCAGAAAAGTTTCCAACTCATGCGCACACAATTCTATAGGCAAGCTCTTGTCCCATCCTTGCTTCAGTCTCCTCGCCACATAGATAAATATTTTACCCTTTTATAGTGACGGAGGTAACTAGTCCCAGGAAATCAAAGCCTTGGAACACCTCTGACAGTAGCCTATGTTTAGTGAGGTCGCTGATAGGTTTGAGGTTTATACACTACGTGGCTACGCGTGTCCTGGTGTACACGTCGGTGATTCAAGCAATCCTGGACCAGGCCTGGCATCTACTGCCAAACTTGAGGCCTACAGTGGTGAAAGGATGGGTGTTCCATATGCTACTTAGGCCTGCATTTCTAGTCTAACATAACTGTCCAAGCTATAATATTAGGCTAGGGGCTAAACTTACTAGTAGTTTACAACTAACTAACAATTAACACAAATAACCCGTACATAGGACAGAGGAGCTTACGACGACGTTCCGGGCTGACTTGTACCATTTACAAAGTCACACTGTGACTTTGTAAATGGTACAAGTCGGACCAAAACGTCGTCCTAAGTTCCTCTCTCCTGTGTGTGTGTTATTTGTATTGTTCCAGTCACGGTATTGTGACTTATTGTTCTTTAACTAACAATTAATGTTAAAGGTAGAGGCATGACAACGTCACTGCCGAGAGGACAGTTTCCTGGGTGTTAGAGGCACTCACGTGCCACTCACCTAGCACTCACCTGCCACTCACCTAGCACTCACCTGCCACTCTCCCTTCACATAACAAGCGCTCCAAGAATCACCAGCTCCCACGTTAACAGTTCTAATTCTGTATTCTAACTTTATTGTCAACTGAAAAACACAAATTTTACAAAAAACAAACATTAACCACACTGACGCTGCCCCCCGGGTCTTCAGTCCGTCTGTGTTGACATTAAGTTTTGTTGTACTTATTTTATGTTAAGTTTATCCACAGTGATTCCTTGTACCTACCTGTTGGTGCCTCCACAGCACCTCCACCCCAGCACCTCCACCCCAGCACCTCCACCCCAGCACCTCCACCCCAGCAATTCGAGTATTCGTCTCTTCTCTGGTAGTTGTTAGAAGGCACACTGACCCACCACTCTCCCTCAGAACTGCCTCACCTACAACTGGCTGCTACACACAGTCACCAGCTCATTACAGACTGACGGGATTAAGGGCAGATAGATGTTTTAAAAAAATATTTCACAGCTTTCCTGGGGTAAAAAAGATGTATATTACAGTAACTGAATCTTCTAAAAATCGATTTGGCATCGCTTTATCGTATGCCAGTTGTCAAAATACCTTTGTCATTGCTAGTATTCGTAATTTTAAAAAAACTGCGTTGCCAGCTAATGAGTTTTTCTCTGGTTCCATTTTTTTTGCAGTTCATGAAAATATTTTTTTCTTAATATTTATCATAACATAACCAAAGGAAAAAAAATGGATGAAATAGTTCGGGAATAAAAAGATTTTGTGTCCTTAATACAAGACTCCATCTTGCGTCACCAGAGTGGCACAGACCTTACTAGACAGTGGCACAGACCTTACTAGACAGTGGCACAGACCTTACTAGACAGTGGTACAGACCTTACTAGACAGTGGCACAGACCTTACTAGACAGTGGCACAGACCTTACTAGACAGTGACACAGACCTTACTAGACAGTGGCACAGACCTTACTAGACAGTGGCACAGACCTTACTAGACAGTGGTACACAAGTAAAGGTCGTCAGTAGGGGATGACTCTCAGCAACAAGTAAAAGGTTGTGCAGAATTCTCTCTCGGGGAAATTCTTCCATCTACCAACTATTCCCTCCAACAACATCCAGCAACCATTCCCTCCAACAACATCTAGCAACCATTCCCTCCAACAACATCTAGCAACCATTCCCTCCAACAACATCTAGCAACCATTCCCTCCAACAACATCTAGCAACCATTCCCTCCAACAACATCTAGCAACCATTCCCTCCAACAACATCTACCAACCATTCCCTCCAACAACATCTACCAACCATTCCCTCCAACAACATCTACCAACCATTCCCTCCAACAACATCTACCAACCATTCACTCCAACAACATCTACCATCCATTCCCTCCAACATCTACCATCCATTCCCTCCAACAACATCTACCAACCATTCCCTCCAACAACATCAAATAAAAGACTCCGTAACTGTAAATAGTTTTTCTCTATTTCTAGATCAGAGGAATCAGTCAACTTCTCACTTAACTTCACAAATATTCAAAAATGTCTGAGTCAAGTGGCACCGTAGAGATGTAGCAGCTTTGCTTATCTACGGTACCAGAGATTTTAGAAATATACAGAAGTAACTTTGTAGAGGGTATTTCAAAGGAGAATACATGTTGGTATGTTCAAGGCTAAATATTATTTTTGGGTCAGCATACCACTTATGGTGTCTAGTATGCTGAGTTTCTTCCTGCTGTTTGTTTGAGCTGAAACCTTAGTAAAGCAGCGAAGTGTCGTCCTAAGTTTTATTCTATGTGCGAGTTACTTGTGTGTTAGTCTTTAGTGTGTGTTAAAAACATTGTGTCATCTCGGGGCCCTCCACATGCTCGTGTTAAAAACTGTGTCATCTCGGGGCCCTCCACATGCTCGTGTTAAAACTGTCATCTCGGGGCCTCCACATGCTCGTGTTAAAAACTGTCATCTCGGGCCCTTCACATGCTCGTGTTAAAAACTGTGTCATCTCGGGGCCCTCCACATGTCGTGTAAAACTGTGTCATCTCGGGCCTCCACATCCTCGTGTTAAAAACTGTGTCATCTCGGGGCCCTCCACATCCTCGTGTTAAAAACTGTGTCATCTCGGGGCCCTCCACATGCTCGTGTTAAAAACTGTGTCATCTCGGGGCCCTCCACATGCTCGTGTTAAAAACTGTCATCTCGGGGCCCTCCACATCCTCGTGTGTTAAAAACTGTGTCATCTCGGGGCCCTCCACATGCTCGTGTTAAAAACTGTCATCTCGGGGCCCTTCACATCCTCGTGTTAAAAACTGTGTCATCTCGGGGCCCTCCACATCCTCGTGTTAAAAACTGTGTCATCTCGGGGCCCTCCACATCCTCGTGTTAAAAACATTGTGTCATCTCGGGGCCCTCCACATCCTCGTGTTAAAAACTGTGTCATCTCGGGGCCCTCCACATCCTCGCTTCATTTCGAAATTGAATTGACAATTCAACAACATATATCCTCTCAATCATTAACAAATTTTCTTCACCACTGGACTGTTGTTAGGGTTCGACAGTTACCTTTTTATTATAGTATTTAATCTACCAACTGAGACGCCCTAAATGAATAAGTTGTAACTGAGTCCTCAAGTCTGGTCTGTCGACCAAAAATAAAGAAATTATTAATAATTAGATTTTTTTATCACTTTCAGGTTTAATATAATAAAACAAATTAATTCAGGCTGACATTAATGTCAGCCTTGAAATGAAAATTAATAAAAAACAAGTTAATATGAGTTCTTCTAACTAAAAAAAATCCCAGCACAGTGAACTCTGGTAAATTCCATAAACTAGGCAGGCAGGCAGGCAGGCAGGCAGGCAGGCAGGCAGGCAGGCAGGCAGGCAGGCAGGCAGGCAGGCAGGCAGGCAGGCAGGCGCAGCAGGCAGGCAGGCAGGCAGGCAGGCAGGCAGGCAGGCAGGGGCAGGCAGGCAGGCAGCAGGCAGGCGGCAGGCAGCGCGGCAGGCAGGCAGGCAGGCAGGCAGGCGCGGCAGGGGCAGGCAGGCAGGCAGCAGGCAGGCAGGCAGGCAGGCAGGCAGAGGCAGGCAGGCAGGCAGGCAGGCAGGCAGGCAGGCAGGCAGGCAGGCAGGCAGCAGGCAGGCAGGCAGGCAGGCAGGCAGGCAGGCAGGCAGGCAGGCAGGCAGGCAGACAGGCAGGCAGGCAGGCAGGCAGGCAGGCAGGCAGGCAGGCAGGCAGGCAGGCAGGAGCAGGCAGGCAGGCAGGCAGCAGGCAGGCAGGCAGGCAGGCAGGCAGAGGCAGGCAGAGGCAGGAGGCAGCAGAGGCAGCAAGCAGGAGGCAGGCAGGCAGAAGGCAGGCAAGCAGGAGGCAGGACAGGCAGAAAGCAGGCAGGCAGGCAGGCAGAACAGGAGGCAGGCAGGGGAGAAGGGAGGAGCAGGGCAGGCAGGCAGAAACGCAGGGAGGCTGGCAGGGAAGCAGGCAGGCAGGCAAGCAGGCAACCAGGCAGGCAGGCAGGCAGGCAGGCAGGCAGGAAAGCAGGCAGCCAGGCAGGCAGGCAGGCAGGCAGGCAGGAAGGGAGGGAGGCAGGCAGGCAAGCAGACAGGCAGGCAGCTCGCCCTTCTACTGAGTATTAGACGAAGCCAGGCGGTGAGACTCAACCCACCACAATCACAACTCGGTAAGTACAACCCTGTAAGTACACACACGCACACAGAGAGAAGAACACACATGCTCAGACACTGAATCTTAAACATTACCCAAACACGCACATGAAAACCAAAACATAACCTTTCAATCTAAACGAACTGTAATTTTCCCTTGCCTCCAGTTAATTATTCAGCCGAAGGCAAACCAGTTTCAAGTCAACACAGCCGTAGAGCCGATAATCTATATGGCATCTACCCGGCTCTTTAAATGGCATCTACCCGGCTCTTTAAATGGCATCTACCAAGATCAGTTCTCATCTACTAAGCTCCTTATAATTTTCGACAAAACTCAATACGTGAATTTATTCATCCCATCCAACTTAATGTCTCGAGCTTAAGATTATTTCTTGGTTCATACACGAGGAAGAATACACTTGACTATACCATGACTGATACAGTACAAGACAGTATACCATGACTGATACAGTACAAGACAGTATACCATGACTGCTACAGTACAGACAGTATACCATGACTGCTACAGTACCAGACAGTATACCATGACTGATACAGTACAGACAGTATACCATGACTGATACAGTACAAGACAGTATACCATGACTGATACAGTACAAGACAGTATACCATGACTGCTACAGTACAAGACAGTATACCATGACTGCTACAGTACCAGACAGTATACCATGACTGCTACAGTACAAGACAGTATACCATGACTGCTACAGTACAAGACAGTATACCATGACTGCTACAGTACAAGACAGTATACCATGACTGCTACAGTACAAGACAGTATACCATGACTGCTACAGTACAAGACAGTATACCATGACTGCTACAGTACAAGACAGTATACCATGACTGCTACAGTACAAGACAGTATACCATGACTGCTACAGTACAAGACAGTATACCATGACTGCTACAGTACAAGACAGTATACCATGACTGCTACAGTAC
>WNWK01035841.1:0-19526 GCA_009830355.1 Cherax destructor | reverse complement strand
TATCCATAACAAACATCTCATTAACCACCTTAAATTCCAAAAAAACACACCCCCCTTTAAACCAGCATCTCCCTGCTGCTTTCTTTTGGGAACAGCTCCCTGTCGGCATTCATATGGCAACAATACCCCCGCCTTCAAACCCCAAAAACCCCCTTTTAAAAACCCCAGCACTCCTTCTTTTTCTCCATAAAATCGCCTCTCAAAAACACCTTTTCCCCTTCTCTCAAAAAAACTTTTTACCCATTATAACAACATAAAAATTTTGCTCTGTCTCTCTTAAAAACAAAAAAAAACTTTTTTTGCCTCTCTTAACCGCCTCTTTCCCAACAGCATACCCATATCTGTTTCCCTTTTTAAAAAACAAATCCCTGCTGTTTCCTTACCTCCCTGTTCCCGCCTCCTTTCCCTCGCCCCACCTTAACCTCTTTTGCCTCTCCCTGTTGTTCCCTTTAAAACCCCCGCCCCCCTTGCAAAACGCCTCTACCTCCTGCCCATCTTTCCTTTTATCGCTTCCCCCCTTAAAACAACATCTCAAATAAAACGCCCCCTTTGCCCTTATCTCCCTTTTTTAACACCTCCAAAACTGCTTCCTTTAAAAACACTTTAAACCCTGCTGTTTCTAAAACCTTTTTCCCAACCCCCCCCAAAAAGCTTTCCCAAAAAAACAGCTTTTTAAATTTTCGCCCCCCCAAAAAACCACTTCTCTCCCCTTAAAAAAAAAAACCCCTTTTTCGCAGCAACACACTTAACAACGTTTTAAAAAACCCGCAACGCCCCCACCTTTTCGAAATTTTCCCCCTTATAACAACTCCCCTGTTGCTTTCTCATTAACAATCCGCATAACAACTTCACCTGTTGCGCCTCTCCCTGCGTTTTTTCCCCCTTTTGTTTGCGCCTCCCTTTCGCTTAAAAACCCCCTTGTCGGCCCTCTCATAAAAAAACGGCTCCAAAAACAAAATTTACGCTGCCCATCCCCTTCCCTCCCCCTTCTCTTTAACCCCATCTTTCTAAACCCCTTCCTTCCCCTGCTACTGTCTCTCACCTGCTGCTGCCTCTCACCTGCTGCTGCCCCCACCCCCGGGGGCCCCAGGCTCAGGGTTCTGAGGCTCAGCTCTAAACCAAAAAAAATTTTTCTCTAGGACACAGTCCCCACAATTTTCTCCAGGCAGAGTTAAAAAACCCCGGTAGTCACTCCCTCCCAAGCCTTACCTATAAGATTTAAAAGTGCAGGATACTGAAATTATTTTTAAAAAAAATCTTTTAGGATCATATTCATGTCTGGGGGTTTACATCAAAGCACTTTAGAAACATTGCTTTGGTGTTAAAAGTTTTTAAAGTTGGAAATGACCTGCTGGTCCATGGGGGTGGAGGAGGGGGGTGGTATTGGGGGGGAAAAAACGTCTTTTTTTTTAACTTATAGTCCCCCCAAAATTTTTTTCTCCCCAAGTCTGGAGGATGAAAAGGAGCATTGTCCTTATCAGGAGGCACTTAAGGGGTTTTTTTCCTCGGATATTTCTTCCCCGGGGGCCCAAAAAATTTGGAACCAACCCAAAAAAAATTTCCCCTTTGTGACCCATGCCTTATTGTTAGACTTCCACATCACACAAAAAATTTGACTTGGCGACACTGCATCTCTTAAACGCTCGGGGTTTTTTTAGAATGATACCCCCCAAAAAGGCTTATTTTAAAAAACATTTGGCATTAACAAACAACATCGGGGGTTTTCCTGTCTTTAAACATGTCCGGGGGGTGCCCTTTCCTCCTGTTTAATGAAAGGTCCTTTTTTGGCATTTTCTTCCAAAACAGGCCTGTTTCAAATTTGAGCATTGTTGGGGTTGGTTGTTCAGCCTCTATGTCCCCACAGATTCATTCACTAATTTTCGGCCACCCTTTTGTCAGAACTGGCCCCACCACCCCCTCAAACCCCAAAAATTGGGCCCCTTCTTGGTTTCAAACCAGCCTTTGCTGGTTTAAAATTTTTTTTACTTCAGCACTTGTTGGGGCATTTTCCTTAACGGGATCATCTAACGCCCTTTCAAATTATTCCCCCCGAAAACTATCTCCTACTAATTGTTTCTCTTGCCCCCAAACAACAAAAAATTTTTTCCACTTTTCCCCAATTTTAACATCTCTGTTTGTGCCATTTTTTGCCCTTTTCCCCAACAACAGCGTCCTTGATTTCCTTTCTTGGCCATAATGGAAGAGAGGTTTGGGGAAGGGGATTTGCCATAGAGCCTGGTCAGCTCAGTGATCCCTCCTCCCTTTCATTTTGCTATCATCTCCTTTTCCCCAATTCTACCGTATTTCTAACATGCTTTACCACAGGTTGGCATAGGAGCTTTCTTGGGGCCCATGGTGGGCTTATTTAGATTGCAAGCACTAAAAACAGTGGAATAATGACAATATACTGGTATGAATGCGTGGGTGTGGGTGGTGGTCTTTTCGCTTGTAAACAATACCCCCGGAGTTCCTGGGCCCAGCGGGCCCCGCGTACGCCCCCGGAACGAATCGCCAACTCCGAGCGGATTTGTTAATACCGAGCCAAAATTCTCATTAAAAAACCGGTCGAACACCGATTTGGATGAACGCCGACGCCATCGAACACTGGGGTTTTTTTCTGTACATTTAACTACTTTTGTATGAAAAAAAATAAAGTTGTTTGTGTTCATATCACTTTTTCCCCCCAAAATAATAATAATAATAATAATAATAATATGTATTTCTACAAGTACTTACAAGTTATCAGGCCTAGCTGACATCAGTGACATACTACTAAAAGCCACTTTTTAGGAAAAAATTTCGGGCAAATTAGGTCAGTTTTGTCTCAGGGGGGCCCCCCCAGTCAACTAACAACCAGGTCCCCTTTTTTACTGAGGGGGGGCAGGGACAACAGTTGTTTTAGGAAAAACATGTCTTAATGTTTTCCAGCCGTACCGGCGACCGATCCGGGCCCCCCAGTGTGTGAGCTGAGTGCAAAAACTCGAGCTATGTGCCCCCTAATGCTGCAGTACTGTTGTATACTAAGGCCCCCTTTTTAAGGCAGGCAATATATTGCAAACCTGGAGAATATAAAAAACTTTCACTGCATGTATAATTACAGTAAAGCACCTAAATTATTAGGAACGATTGAACCCCTTGACCTGTACTTCTTAGAACACATCAAGAAAGATGAATCATAATTTACCCTGAAAAATCCTAGAGGGACTGATCCCAAATCTGCACGTAGAAATCTTCCCCCATAAAAAAAAAAGACTCAGCGGGGGTTACATCCCCCCCCAGTGAAAAGCAAAAAAGGAAAACACAGTAAGTGTTAGGTGTTAGGAGCTCAAGGCTGTTCAGCTCCCTCAGTATACATAAGGGGATTACCAATAGCCCCTAGCTGTCTTCTAGAGATAGTTGGATAGATACCCAAGTCAGTACCTGACAAGCCAGGCTCTGGCTCATATGTTGGATTGTGGGGGCCGGGAGTAACAGCCTGGTTGATCGGGGCCGATCCACTGCGAGGCCTGGTCATAGACCAGGCAGCAGACGTTGATCTCAGAACACCCTCCAGGTATATTGGTGATAATGGTTCGACATTGTGTAAGTGATAATTGTGTAGACAGGTGGTAATGGTACTGACTCTACAAAGGTGATAATAGTATTGCACTGTATTGGATGGTAATGGTTATGACACTACAAAGGTGATAATGATGGTAATTTCCACAGGTTGATCATCTTCGTGGGATGAAAGACCGTCAAGAGGCTGGTGGAGGCTGACCTGGTGGGGGTTTTCCCCCAAGACCAAGGCCCCCCGCTACCCCAGGATAATTTTTTCAAGATGGTAAAAAGTTCTCCACTGTCCCCAGCACCAACCACCACCCCCACGCCCACACTATCCGGGGCTTTTCCCCGTGCCACCACCAAAACCAGGTGCTTTTTACACTGTCCACCACATATCCAGGTCTTTTTTACCTCCACTCTTCTGTACCACCACATTCCCCTTCTTTGTTTCACTACCACTCTTCTGTACCACCACACTACCCCGATTGCTTTTTACACTCCACTCTTACTGTGCCCCCCACACAAACCCCTTTTTTTTACACTACCATTTTAGGCCAAAACCCCACTATCCAGGTGCTTTGTTACACCCTCTTACTGTCCACTACACTATCCAGGTGTTTACCTACCACTCTTACTTTTCCACTACACTATCCGGGTTTCTATTCCTACCACTCTTCTGTGCCACTACACTATCCAGGTGCTTTTACACTACCACTCTTGCTGTCCACCACCTATCCGGGTGCTTTGTTTACTCCACTCTTCTGTCCACCACACTATCCAGGTGCTTTGATTACACTACCACTTTACTGTGCCACCACACTATCAGGTGCTTTATTACACTACCCTTCTGTCCACCACACTATCCAGGTGCTTTTACACTACCACTCTTCTGTACCACCACACTATCCAGGTGCTTATTACACTACCACTCTTACTGTCCACCACACTATCCAGGTGCTTTGTTACACTACCACTTTACTGTACCACTACACTATCCAGGTGCTTTGTTACACTACCACTCTTGCTTGCTACCACACTATCCAGGTGCTTTGTTACACCACTCTTGCTGTGCCACCACACTATCCAGGATTGCTATTTTCACTCCACTCTTACTGTACCACTACACTATCGGGTGCTTTTCACTCACACTTCTGTCCACTCACATATCCAGGTGCTTATGTACACTACCACTTTGCTGTGCCACACACTATCCAGGTGCTGTTACACTACCACTCTTGCTGATCCACCACACTATCCAGATTGCTTTACACTACCACTCTTGCGTGCCACCACACTATCCAGATTGCTTTTCACTACCACTCTTGCTGTGCCACTACACTATCAGGTGCTGTTACACTACCACTCTTCTGTGCCACCACACTATCCAGGTTGCTTTTTACACTACCACTCTTGCGGTGCCACCACACTATCCAGGTGCTTTGTTACTCCACTCTTGCTGTGCCACTCACTATCCAGGTGCTTTGTTACACTGCCACTCTGCTTTTGCTACCACTATCCAGGTGCTTTGTTCACTACCACTCTTGCTGTACCACCACACTATCCAGGTGCTTTTTACACTACCACTCTTCTGTCACCACCACTATCAGGTTGCTTTTCACTACCACTCTTACATGCCACCACACTATCCAGGTGCTTGTTACACTACCACTCTTGCTGTGCCACTACACTATCCAGTTGCTTTGTTCACTACCACTCTTCTGTGCCACCACACTATCAGGTTGCTTTGTTCACTACCACTCTTGCGTCCACCACACTATCCAGGTGCTTTGATTACACTACCACTCTTACTGTGCCACTACACTATCCAGGTGCTTTGTTCACTACCACTCCTACTGTGCACCACACTATCCAGGTGCTTTATTACACTACCACTCTTGCTGTCCACCACACTATCCAGGTGCTTTACACTACCACTCTTACTGTACCCACACTATCCAGGTGCTTTATTACACTACCACTCTTACAGTGCCACCACACTATCCAGGTGCTTTATTCACTACCACTCTTACTGTACCACCACACTATCCAGGTCATTATTACACTACCACTATTCTGTGCCACCACACTATCCAGGTGCTTTTTACACTACACTTACTGTCACCACACTATCCAGGTTGCTTTATTACACTACCACTCTTCTGTGCCACTACACTATCCAGGTCTTTATTACACTACCACTCTTACTGTACCACCACACTATCCAGGTGCTTTGATTACACTACCACTCTTACTGTACCACTACACTATCCAGGTGCTTTATTACACTACCACTATTGCTGTACCACCACACTATCCAGGTGCTTTATTACACTACCACTATTCTGTCCACCACATATCCAGGTGCTTATTACACTACCACTCTTACTGTACCACCACACTATCCAGGTGCTTTGTTACACTACCACTCTTACTGTACCACCACACTATCCAGGTGCTTTATTACACTACCACTCTTACTGTACCACCACACTATCCAGGTGCTTTATTACACTACCACTCTTACTGTACCACCACACTATCCAGGTACTTTATTACACTACCATCTTACTGTACCACCACACTATCCAGGTACTTTATTACACTACCACTCTTACTGTACCACTACACTATCCAGGTACTTTATTACACTACCACTCTTGCAGTATACACCAACCTTCTACAAACTTCTGCACCAACACAAAGGTATAATTCAGAGGACTGATGAGGAGTTGCTGAGGTGATTAGTGCCTTTAGAGAAGTGGAACAAAATAGAATGATTAAGATATTGTTTAAATCTTCCACGGATGGAAAGAAAGGATAAGAGTCATCTCAGGAAAGTTGGAAGAACGGAATGAAGGAAATTTTGGGTGGTATAAGATTTAGATCCGGAAGATGTGTGTGTGAACATGAGATAAAAGTTATTTATGACATTGCATGTTGCAGAAGTGCAACCAAGGTAACATTTATGATGAGATTCAGTGATACCGGTGAGGCAGACTTGAGTACTGGAGGTGGGTACGAGTGAATGTACTCTGGAGGAAGGGTGGTGGTGTTGACAATGAGTACTGGAGGTGGGTATAAGTAGAGAGAATGTACTCTGGAGGAAGGGTAGTGGTGTTGACAATGAGTACTGGAGGTGGATACACGTAGAGTGAATGTACTCTGGAGGAAGGGTAGTGGTGTTGACAATGAGTACTGGAGGTGGGTACAAGTAGAGTGAATGTACTCTGGAGGAAGGGTGGTGGTGTTGACAATGAGTACTGGAGGTGGGTACAAGTAGAGTGAATGTACTCTGGAGGAAGGGTGGTGGTGTTGACAATGAGTACTGGAGGTAGGTACAAGTAGAGTGAATGTACTCTGGATGAAGGGTGGTGGTGTTGACAATGAGTACTGGAGGTGGGTACAAGTAGAGTGAATGTACTCTGGAGGAAGGGTGGTGGTGTTGACAATGAGTACTGGAAATGGGTACAAGTAGAGTGAATGTACTCTGGAGGAAGGGTGGTGGTGATGACAATGAGTACTGGAGGTGGGTACACGTAGAGTGAATATACTCTGGAGGAAGGGTGGTGGTGTTGACAATGAGTACTGGAGGTGGGTACAAGTAGAGTGAATGTACTCTGGAGGAAGGGTGGTGGTGTTGACAATGAGTACTGGAGGTGGGTACACGTAGAGTGAATGTACTCTGGAGGAAGGGTGGTGGTGTTGACAATGAGTACTGCAGGTAGATACAAGTAGAGTGAATGTACTCTGGAGGAAGGGTGGTGGTGTTGACAATGAGTACTGCAGGTAGATACACGTAGAGTGAATGTACTCTGGAGGAAGGGTGGTGGTGTTGACAATGAGTACTGGAGGTGGGTACAAGTAGAGTGAATGTACTCTGGAGGAAGGGTGGTGGTGTTGACAATGAGTACTGGAGGTGGGTACACGTAGAGTGAATGTACTCTGGAGGAAGGGTGGTGGTGTTGACAATGAGTACTGCAGGTAGATACAAGTAGAGTGAATGTACTCTGGAGGAAGGGTGGTGGTGTTGACAATGAGTACTGCAGGTAGATACACGTAGAGTGAATGTACTCTGGAGGAAGGGTGGTGGTGTTGACAATGGAGAGACATTTGAGCTGTGGTGTTTGTGTGTATCTGGCAAGACAACTGTTGAATAAATAATGGTGAATGTGTTTCTATTTCTGGGTTAGAAAACCTTCATGATGTTCACACTATTCCATGTTGACACTCTTCTATGTTGAAACTCTTCCATGTTGACATTCTTCCATGTTGACACTTTTCCATGTTGACACTCTTCCATGTTGACAATCTTCCATGTTGACAATCTTCCATGTTGACACTCTTCCATGTTGACACTCTTCCATGTCCACACTCTTCCATGTTCACACTCTTCCATGTTCACACTCTTCCATGTTCACACTCTTCCATGTTCACACTCTTCCATGTTCACACTCTTCCATGTTCACACTCTTCCATGTTCACACTCTTCCATGTTCACACTCTTCCATGTTCACACTCTTCCATGTTCACACTCTTCCATGTTCACACTCTTCCATGTTCACACTTCCATGTTCACACTCTTCCATGTTCACACTCTTCCATGCATGTTCACATCTTCCATGTACACTCTTCCATGTTCACATCTTCCATGTCACTTCTGTTAATTTCCATGCACCTCTTCCGTGATCCACATCTTCCATGTTCACCTCTTCCATGTTCACACTCTTCCATGTTCACACTCTTCCATGATTCAACTCTTCCATGTTCCATCTTCCATGACCATTTCACTGCTTCCATTATGTATTCACCTTCTTCCATGTCACACTTTCCATGTACACTTCTTCCATGATTTTTCAGCACTCTTCCATGACACTTCCATGTCACTCTTCCATGTTCACACTCTTCCATGTACACATTTCCATGTTCACACTCTTCATGTCACATCTTCCATGTCACACTCTTCCATGTACACTCTTCCATGTTCACACTTTCATGACACTTTCATGTTCACTTTCCATGCACACTCTTCCATGTTCACACTTTCCAGTTCACACTTTCCATGTTCACACTCTTCCATGTTACACTTTCCATGCACACTCTTCCATGTTCACACTTTCCATGTCACATCTTCCTTATGCACACTTTCCATGTCACACTCTTCCATGTTCACATTTCCATGTTCACACTTTCCATGTCACACTCTTCCATGTTCACACTTTCCATGTTCACTCTTCCATATCACATTCTTCCATGTCACACTTCCGCACATCTTCCATGTTCACCTTCTTCCATGTTCACACTCTTCATGTTCACACTCTTCCATGTTCACTTCTTCCATTTAGCACACTTCCATGTTCACACTTTTCCATGTTCACACTCTTCCATGTATTCAGCACACTCTTCCATGTACATCTTCCATGTTCACACTCTTCCATGTCCACTTTCCATGTCACACTTCCATGTCACATCTTCCATGTAATTCCATGCAATCTTCCATGTTCCATCTTCCATGTCCACACTTTCCATGTTCACACTTTCCATGTTCACACTCTTCATGTTCACACTCTTCCATGTCACACTTTCCATGTTCACACTTTTCCATGTCACACTTCATGCACTTTCCATGTACACTCTTCCATGTTCACACCTTCCATGTTCACACTCTTCCATGTCACATCTTCCATGTCACACTTTCCATGTCACACTTCCATGTTCACACTCTTCCATGCATCTTCGACTTCATCACTTCCTGCATTCAGATTCGTTCACTTCATCTCGCCATCTTACTCAGTACTTCGCCTTCCATGCCTCTGCATTCTGACTTCATGCTTCATCATTCTCTTCTGATTCATTTCTGCCTCTATTTGTCATCTTCTGACTTCTAATCTCATCTTCTCATTTCCAGTCACACTCATGTACATTTCAATTCCTGCCTATTCGCCCTTCCAGCCTTCCTGTCACTCATGCCCTCGTCCTCATCTCATACATATTGTTATTGACTCATGTACTTCTACTCATTCCTTCTGTACTCTTCTCATTGTTCTTCCCATTCATGTTTTCTTTTCTTTTATCCTCCTGACTCTCCATGTTCTTTCTCCTTTCTTTCCTTCTTTCACTTCGCCTATTTCAATTTTATTCTGTCACCAGTCCATCTTTCATAAAACCTTCCATGTTCCCTCTTCATGTACACCTTCCGTCACCTTTCCATGTTCACACTCTTCCATTCACATTTCCATGTCACACTTTCCTGTACCTCTTCCATGTACTCACTCTTCCATGTTCACACTTTCCATGTCCATTTCCATGTCATACTCTTCCATGTTCACACTTCAGTGCACCTTTCCATGTCACATCTTCCATTCACTCTTCCATCACTCTTCCATACACACTTCATGTACACTTTTCCATGTTCACTCTCATTGTCACACTTTCCTATGTTCACACTCTTCCATGTTCCAACTTCTTCCATGTTCCATTTCCATGTTCCACTCTTCCATGTTCCACTCTTCCTTTCATCTCCTCATTCACCTTCCATGTTCACTTCTTCCATCTTCCTTTCCACTCTTCAGTCACACTCTTCCATGTTCACACTCTCATGTTCACACTCTTCCATGTTTCCATACTTCTTCCATGTCTCACTCTTCCATGTTCACTCTTCCATGTTCACACTTTCCATGTCCATCTTCATGTTCATACTTTCCTATGTCACACTTTCATGTCCACATCTTCCATGTTCACATTTCCATGTCACCTCTTCCATGTTCACACTCTTCCATGTCACACTCTTCCATGTCACACTCTTCCATGTTCACACTCTTCCATGTTCACACTCTTCCATGTTCACACTTCCATGTTCACACTCTTCCATGTTCACACTCTTCCATGTTCACACTCTTCCATGTCCACTCTCTTCCATGTTCACACTCTTCCATGTTCACACTTCCATGTTCACACTTCCATGTTCACACTCTTCCATGTTCACACTTCCGTGTTCACACTCTTTCGTGTTCACACTCTTCCGTGTTCACACACTTCCGTGTTTACACACTTCCGTGTTCACACTCTTCCGTGTTCACACTCTTCCATGTTCACACTCTTCCATGTTCACACTCTTCCATGTTCACACTCTTCCATGTTCACACTCTTCCATGTTCACACTCTTCCATGTTCACACTCTTCCATGTTCACACTTCCGTGTTCACACTCTTCCGTGTTCACACTCTTCTGTGTTCACACTCTTCCATGTTCACACTCTTCCATGTTCACACTCTTCAATGTTCACACTTCTGTGTTCACACTCTTCCGTGTTCACACTCTTCCGTGTTCACACACTTCCATGTTCACACTCTTCCATGTTCACACTCTTCCATGTCCACACTCTTCCATGATCACACTCTTCCATGTTGACACTCTTCCATGTTGACACTCTTCCATGTTGACACTCTTCCATGTTGACACTCTTCCATGTCCACACTCTTCCATGATCACACTCTTCCATGTTGACACTCTTCCATGTTGACACTCTTCCATGTTGACACTCTTCCATGTTCTCTCACCTGTTGCTGCTTCTCACCTGCAGCTGCCTCTCACCTGCTGCTGCCTCTCACTTGTTTCTGCCTCTCACCTGCTGCTGCCTGTCACCTGCAGCTGCCTCTCACCTGCTGTTGCCTCTCACCTGCTGTTGTCTCTCACCTGCAGGTGCCTCTCACCTGCAGCTGCCTCTCACCTGCTGCTGCCTCTCACTTGCAGCTGCCTCTCACCTGCTGTCTCTCACCTGCAGCTGCCTCTCACCTGCTGCTGCCTCTCACCTGCAGCTGCCTCTCACCTGCTGCTGCCTCTCACCTGCTGCTGCCTCTCACCTGCAGCTGCCTCTCACCTTCTTTCTTTCACCTGCTGCTGCCTCTCACCTGCTGCTTCCTCTCACCTGCTGCTGCCTCTCACCTGCTGCTGCCTCTCACCTCCTGCTGCCTCTCACATGCTGCTGCCTCTCACCTGCTGCTGCCTCTCACCTGCAGCTGCCTCTCACCTGCTGCAGCCTCTCACTTGCAGCTGCCTCTCACCTGCTGTCTCTCACCTGCAGCTGCCTCTCACCTGCTGCTGCCTCTCACCTGCAGCTGCCTCTCACCTGCTGCTGCCTCTCACCTGCTGCTGCCTCTCACCTGCTGCTTCCTCTCACCTGCTGCCTCTCACCTGCAGCTGCCTCTCACCTGCTGCTTCCTCTCACCTGCTGCTGCCTCTAACTTCCTGCTGCCTCTCACCTGTTGCTTCCTCTCACCTCCTGCTGCCTCTCCTGCTGTTGCCTCTCACCTGCAGCTGCCTCTCACCTGCTTCTTCCTTTCACCTGCTGCTGCCTCTCACCTGCTGCTGCCTCTAACTTGCTGCGGCCTCTCACCTGTTGCTTCCTCTCACCTCCTGCTGCCTCTCACCTCCTGCTGCCTCTCGCATGCTGCTGCCTCTCCTGCTGCTGCCTCTCACCTGCTGCTGCCTCTCACCTGCTGCTTCCTCGCACCTGCTGCTGCCTCTCACATGCTGCTTTCTCTCACCTGCTGCTGCCTCTCACCTGCTGCTGCGTCTTACCTGCTGCTGCCTCTCACCTGCTACTGTCTCTCACCTGCTGCTGCCTCTCACCTGCTGCTGCCTCTCACCTGCTGTTGCCTCTCACCTGCTGCTGCCTCTCACCTGCTGCTGCCTCTCACCTGCTCCTGTCTCTCACCTGCTGCTGCCTCTCACCTGCTGCTGCCTCTCACCTGCTGCTGCCTCTCGCCTGCTGCTGCCTCTCACCTGCTACTGTCTCTCACCTGCTGTTGCCTCTCACCTGCTGCTGCCTCTCACCTGCTGCTGCCTCTCACCTGCTGCTGCCTCTCACCTGCTGCTGCTGCCTCTCACCTGCTGCTGCCTCTCACCTGCTGCTGCCTCTCACCTGCTGCTGTCTCTCACCTGCTACTTTCTCTCACCTGCTGCTGTCTCTCACCTGCTGCTGCCTCTCACCTGCTGCTGCCTCTCACCTGCTACTGCCTCTCACCTGCTGCTGCCTCTCACCTGCTGCTGCCTCTCACCTGCTGCTGCCTCTCACCTGCTGCTGCTTCTCACCTGCTGCTGCCTCTCACCTACTGCTGCCTCTCACCTGCTGCTGCCTCTCACCTACTGCTGCCTCTCACCTGCTGCTGCTCTCACCTGTTAGTAAGGACACAATTGCACTAATGGACATTTATTGGCAACGTTCGCTCTCCAGGAGCTTTCTCAAGCCGTTACAGAGAAAGCTCCTGGAGAGCGAAACGTTGCCACAATAAAATGTCACATTAGTTGCAATTGTGTCCTTTTACTTAACATATTGTCGGTAATTCTACCAATATTATTACACTCTCACCTGTTGTTGCCTCTCACCTGCTGCTGCCTCTCACCTGCTGCTGCCTCTCACCTGCTGCTGCCTCTCACCTGCTGCTGCCTCTCACCTGCTGCTGCCTCTCACCTGCTGCTGCCTCTCACCTGCTGCTGCCTCTCACCTGCTGCTGCCTCTCACCTGCTGCTTCCTCTGAAACAATGTTCCTACTGAGAGGATATTGGTGCAAGGAAGTGAATCTTCCCTTGCCTTGGATCAAACTAAAATGCAGTTTATTTCTCATTTGCTGTTTCAACCCTTTAGGTTTAGCGTTTCAATAATAATAATAATAATAATAATAGTTTAATATTCATTATTAATTTTAATTCTGAGAAAGTAAAAGAATGATAATTATTTATAAGAATTTATTAAACAACAATATTTTATCATTAATTATAATAATTCATTAATAACAATAAATATTTTTATTAGTAATAAGAATAATTTTAATAAAATTATCATAATTTTAATTAATAAGAAGTAAAATTAATATTATTCAGTGTTAATACTTGGTAATAATAATTTTATAGCAATATTATTTCAATAAAAAGTTCATAATTATAATTTACTATGTATAATAATAATAATAATAATAATAATAATAATAATAATAATAATAATGATAAAAATATTAAAAATAATTATATTTTTTTTTTAATAAATATAGTTCATTATTTCAAGATTTCAGGTACATGTTGCTACTTCTACTTACACTTAGGTCACACTACACATTCATGTACAAGCATATATATATACACACCCATCTGGGTTTTCTTCTATTTTCTTACTAGTTCTTGTTCTTATTTCCTCTTATCTCCATGGGGAAGTGGAACAGAATTCTTCCTCCGTAAGCCATGCGTGTCGTAAGAGGCGACTAAAATGCCGGGAGCAAGGGGCTAGTAACCCCTTCTCCTGAATATTCATATTACTAAATGTAAAAGGAGAAACTTTCGTTTTTCCTTTTGGGCCACCCTGCCTCGGTGGGAAACAGCCGACGTGTTGAAAGAAAGAAGAAAGAAGTTCATTATTTATAATATGTAAAGTGTTAACATTATAGTTGGTGATGTTTGTTTGTTGAGGTGAGGGAGGTGATGAAGTCATCCTCCAGCCTGGTGTTTCTTGACCTGGCCCGGCCTGGCTCCACCACAGGAAGACTCCACATCAAGCTGAATACTGACACCATGTTGGCCAGACAGTTTATGTTGTTGTGTACTGGACAGCATCAGTCAGGCTTCTCCTTCCTCAACACTAAACTGTTGAAGGTGGTGAACAAGGGTGAGCCATGGGAGTGTGTGGTGGGTGGAGACTACCAGTATAATAATGGTCATGGAGGAGCACCATTGCTGTCTCACCAGCGTGATCACCAGTACCAGAAGTCAGGCAGTGCTGGTGCTGTGTGGTCACGGTATCTTCCATGGAGTAACAACAGTGCACAGTTTGGCATCAGCACCAGGGAGTGCACAGATGGTCTCCCGTGGCCCCGTGTCTTTGGTGAGGTAGTGAGTGGTCTGGATGTGGTGAGAGCAGCAGTCAACCACAGTAACATCATGAAGGTGACTGTGGTGGACTGTGGTGTTGTCTTGACTCTCTAGTTCACTGTACCATCACTACTGTGTCACCATCACTGTTGTGTAACACTATCACTGCTGTTTCACCATCACTGTTGTGTGACCACTACTGTCACCATCACTGCAGTGTTGTCAAAATCACGACAGTGTTGTCACCATCACTACAGTGTTGTGTCACCATCACAACAGTGTTGTCACCATCACTACAGTGTTGTCACCATCACTACAGTGGTGTCACCATCACTACAATGGTGTGTCACCATCACTACAATGGTGTCACCATCACTACAGTGGCCTGTCACTATCACTACAGTGGCCGGTCACCATCACTACAGTGTTGTGTCATCATCACTACAGTGTTGTGTCGCTATCACTACAGTGTTGTGTCGCCATCACTACAGTGGTGTGTCACCATCACTACAGTGGTGTGTCACCATCACTACAGTGTTGTGTCACCATCACTACAGTTGTGTGTCACCAACACTACAGTGGTGTGGCATCACTACAGTGGTGTGGCATCATCACTACAGTGGTGTGTCAGGAAGACTCCACATCAAGCTGAATACTGACACCATGTTGGCCAGACAGTTTATGTTGTTGTGTACTGGACAGCATCAGTCAGGCTTCTCCTTCCTCAACACTAAACTGTTGAAGGTGGTGAACAAGGGTGAGCCATGGGAGTGTGTGGTGGGTGGAGACTACCAGTATAATAATGGTCATGGAGGAGCACCATTGCTGTCTCACCAGCGTGATCACCAGTACCAGAAGTCAGGCAGTGCTGGTGCTGTGTGGTCACGGTATCTTCCATGGAGTAACAACAGTGCACAGTTTGGCATCAGCACCAGGGAGTGCACAGATGGTCTCCCGTGGCCCCGTGTCTTTGGTGAGGTAGTGAGTGGTCTGGATGTGGTGAGAGCAGCAGTCAACCACAGTAGTACAGTGGTGTGTCACCAACACTACAGTGGTGTGTCACCAACACTACAGTGGTGTGTCACCATCACTGCAGTGGTGTGTCACCATCACTACAGTGTTGTGTCACCATCACTACAGTTGTGTGTCACCAACACTACAGTGGTGTGGCATCATCACTACAGTGGTGTGTCACCAACACTACAGTGGTGTGTCACCAACACTACAGTGGTGTGTCACCAACACTACAGTGGTGTGTCACCATCACTGCAGTGGTGTGTCACCATCACCTGCTGCAGTGGTGTGTCACCATCACCTGCTGCAGTGGTGTGTCACCATCACCTGCTGCAGTGGTGTGTCACCATCACTACAGGGGTGTCACCAATGCTACAGTGGTGTGTCACCATCACTACAGTGGTGTGGCATTATCACTACAGTGGTGTCACCAACACTACAGTGGTGTGGCATCATCACTACAGTGGTGTCACCAACACTACAGTGGTGTGTCACCATCACTACAGTGTTGTCGCCATCGCTACAGTGGTGTCACCATCACTGCAGTGGTGTGTCACCATCACTACAGTGGTGTGTCACCATCACTACAGTGGTGTGGCATCATCACTACAGTGGTGTGGCATTATCACTACAGTGGTGTGTCACCATCACTACAGTGGTGTGTCACCATCACTACAGTGGTGTGTCACCATCACTACAGTGGTGTGTCACCATCACTACAGTGGTGTGTCACCATCACTACAGTGGTGTGTCACCATCACTACAGTGGTGTGTCACCATCACTACAGTGGTGTGTCACCATCACTACAGTGTTGTGTCACCATCACTACAGTGGTGTCACCACCATTACAGTACTATGTCACCAACACTAATAGTTTATTGTGACATGATACAAAGATGTACATGCCAGAAGCCCCTAATATGCAGAGCATTGTGGACAGACTTAAAATTAACTTAAAATTAAATGGTAAGAATTATAGTAGACAGTTTACAATATAAGTATAGTTGAGTATTTAAGCTATGAAATTTGAACATAACTTGAACATGACATTTTTGAAACATAATACTTTTATAATTTTGGATCATTTACAGTTTTATATCGTTACAGTTTTGTGTGTCACCATCATTGTCGTGGTGACACACCCATCCTGTGGATGGTAGTCTAAAAAGAATATAGAGGTACATAAGAGGTCCAGGAACTAGACCTCAACATTTTATTAACTAAGCAAGATACATAATCATGAAACACATTGTTACAGACACACTGGTCGTAGCAACTGACAAAACAACTCTGTTGATTAAGTTTTCTTAAAGTTGTAAGTTATCTACAGTAAGTTATCTACAGTAAGTTATCTACAGTAAGTTATCTACAGTAAGTTATCTACAGTAAGTTATCTTCAGTAAGTTATCTACAGTAAGTTATCTACAGTAAGTTATCTACATTAAGTTATCTACAGTAAGTTATCTACAGTAAGTTATCTACACTAAGTTATCTACACTAAGTTATCTACACTAAGTTATCTACACTAAGTTATCTACAGTGAGTTATCTACAGTGAGTTATCTACAGTGAGTTATCTACAGTAAGTTATCTACAGTGAGTTATCTACAGTAAGTTATCTACAGTAAGTTATCAACAATAAGCAGTACAATTATGAATGATATTTTCAACAATTTCTTAAATATTTGTGAGTAAACTTTGAGTTTGTTTGTATTCAAATACAACTGTAGTGTATGTGAATAACTTGACAAAGTTCATGTTAATAGATCTACACAACCATACTGTAGATTCTACAAAGTTCATAATAGATCTACACAACCATACTGTAGATTCTACAAAGTTCATAATAGATCTACACAACCATGTTGTACATTCTACAAAGAATGAATTCATTATTCTTGATATTATTGTAAACTCGTTGCTTCTGCTATGCTTCACCAACACAATGTTGGGCTCCATTACCTGGACCCTAGATTTTTAACTACTGCTCAGTGGGTTATGAGTTACATAATAAAGTTAACAAAATAATAGAAGTTTAATTAACATTCAACAATAATATTGATTTACCGGAAGTTAATTAACCTGTTACACTGTAGCTAAGAAAATAACAACCAGTAATAATAACTACATTTATTGTTATCACTGTGGAAAATATGGATATTTTCCCGAAAATTATACTCGATAAACCTTCCAATATTCATAGATAACATTAATGTGCTGCTGTTGGCTTAACATTTATCTGAGAATAAAACCATCAGATGGGTGCGCGGGCAGAGGAGAGAGGCGGCGTGGGTCAACGTGTGGGTGCTTTGTGTGGGTCAGTCATGTGGGAGAGAGTGACGAAGATTGAGCCAATGGTTGAGTTCTGACTATAAGGAGCCAGGAATTGGTGTTTACGATGGCCGAGCATGATTTATGTCCTCACTTCACAATAGGAAGTGTCGTAATCGTTCTCAGTGTATAATGAAGAGTATAGAGTCTGGGAACTGCAATAATAGGGTGGTAATTTGTTAACTAATGAATGATGAAATACGCGTCGGTCTGTTCATTGTTCATCGTACACAATTATTAATGGATTAACTTCTAACGAGGGTAAATTAGTGAGACATTAAATCTTCGTGTGAACTGAAGATAATTTGGTGATGTTAATATCATGAGAATGAGTTTACCTGGAGAGAATTCCAGGGGTCAACGCCCCCGCGGCCCGGTCTGTGACCAGGCCTCATGTTGGACCAGAGCCTGATCAACCAGGCTGTTACTGCTGGCCGCACGCAGTCAAACGTACGAACCACAGCCTGGCTGGTCAGGTACGGACTTTAGGTGCCTGTCCAGAGCCTGCTTGAAGACAGCCAAGGGTTTGTTGGTAATCCCCCTGATGTATGCTGGGAGGCAGTTGAACAATCTTGGGCCCCTGACACTCATTGTGTTGTCCCTCAACGTGCTAGTGGCACCCCTGCTTTTCATTGGGGGGATGTTACATCGCCTGCCGAGTCTTTTGCTTTCGTAGGGAGTGATTTTCGTGTGCAAGTTTGGTACTAATCCTTTGAGAATTTTCCATGTGTATTTTTTTTTTTTTTTATTAACACATCGGCCGATTCCCACCAAGGCAGGGTGGCCCGAAAAAGAAAAACTTTCATCATCATTCACTCCATCACTGTCTTGCCAGAAGGGTGCTTTACACTACAGTTATAAAACTGCAACATTAACACCCCTCCTTCAGAGTGCCGGCACTGTACTTCCCATCTCCAGGACTCAAGTCCGGCCTGCCGGTTTCCCTGAATCCCTTCATAAATGTTACTTTGCTCACACTCCAACAGCACGTCAAGTATTAAAAACCATATGCCTCCATTCACTCCATTCACTCCTATGTCTGTTGTTTTTAGTAACTGCGGACGACCCCAGTGTCCATGCTCCCTCTCCATAGGATGTTAAAAGCGCGTGATAGGGGCTTCTTGCAGTTCTTGATGAACACTGAGTTCCATGAGTCGGGGCCTGGAGCCTGAGTGCAGTGATACTCGGCAGCATTCTCCTAACAACCACATGTTGACCTCAAGATTCTGTCTCGAGTATTGTAGAGGTGTCAAGAAGTCAATGTTATATACATGTGTATATAACAATGTATCTCTCCCGCCTGCGTTCTAGGGAGTACAGGTTTAGAAACTTCAAGCGTTCCCAGTAGTTGAGGTGGTTTATCGCACTTATGCTGCAGTGAAGGTACTCTGCACATTTTCAAGGTCAGCAATTTCACCCGCCTTGAAAGGTGCAGTTAGTGTGCAGCAATATTCCAGCCTAGATAGAACAAGCGATTTGTAAAGTGTCAACATGGGCTTTGCATCCCTGGTTTTGAAGGTTCTCATTATCCATCCTGTCATTTTTCTAGCAGATGCGATTGCTACGGTGTTATGGTCCTTGAAGGTGAGATCCTCTGATATGATCACTCCCAGGTCTTTGACATTAGTTTTTCGCTCTATTGTGTGGTTGGAATTAGTTTTGTACTCCGATGAGATTTTAATTTCCTCACGTTTTCCGTATCTGAGTAATTGAAATTTCTCATCATTGAACTTCATATTGTTTTCTGCAGCCCATTTAAAGATTTGGTTTATGTCTGCTTG
>WNWK01035840.1:0-19527 GCA_009830355.1 Cherax destructor | reverse complement strand
TTGAACAGCATTCTGAAACGAAATAATGACGTAATCCGGGGTCCACTGTATTAAACAATCACGGTGACATCACACATCCCTGTCTAAGGCCTACTTTTACTGGGAAATAATCTCCTCTCGCCTACATACTCTAACCTGTGCCTCACTATCCTTGTAAAACTTTTCACCGCTTTCAATAACCTACCTCCTATTCCATACATTTGCAACATCTGCCACATTGCCCGTCTATCCACCCTATCATATGCCTTTTCCAAATCCATAAATGCCACAAACACCTCTTTACCCTTATTTAAATATTGTTCACCTATATGTTTCACTGCAAACACTTGGTCTACACACCCCCTACCCTTCCTACAGCCTTGTTCATCCGCTATCCTGCTCTCCGTGTTACTCCTAATTCTTTCAATAATAACTCTACCATACACTTTACCAGGTATACTCAACAGACTTATTCCCCTATAATTTTTACTCTCTCTTTTGTCCCCTTTGCCTTTATACAAAGGAATTATGCATGCTCTCTGCCAATCCCTAGGTACTTTACCCTCTTCCATGCATTTATTAAATAAAAACACTAACCACTCTAAAACTATATCCCCACCTGCCTTTAACATTTCTATCTTTATCCCATCAATCCCAGCTGCTTTACCCCCTTTCATTCTACTCACTGCCTCACAAACTTCCCCCACACTCACAACTGGTTCTTCCTCACTCCTATAAGATGTTATTCCTCCTTGCCCTATACATGATGTACAGGGCAAGATGTATTCGTGTATTTAACAGCATTCTTTTCTTCCATTTTATTCACAGAAGCCCCAGTACCCTTCTTATGGCTATGGCTACCCAGGACCTTACCATTATGGATCCCAGTATGGCCCTTACAATTACTAGAAGTCTTTCAACAACCTAAGGGACTTATTGCTGTGAACCCTAAAATTATTTATTTAACTGGCAGTGTCTACCAGATGGCTCCATCACTACCATCATAGCCAGGACTGCACCAATATAGATTTTTGTGAACACTTAATTGAGTCATATTGTTGTAGCTGTGGGGCATAAATTATTTCTAAATAAGTTGCCATCATGACAAGAGGCCTTTGCAAATCCATTACTGGCCCATAGAGTAATGAAGTAATCTCAGAATCTGCCATGTAGCCAGAGAATGACTATAAGCATTGACTTCTGGGTCTCCCTCTGAATTATAGTCCAAACAAATATTAATGGACTACCATCCTGCCTAAAACCCACAGCAGATCTGCTCTGTATAACTATGTTAATGCTGGTATGTTATCGCTATGTTCAGTCTGTTAAAATACAGTGGACCCTCGGTTTTCGCCGAAAATTCTTTCCAGAATGCTGCTCAAGTGCCATTACCAAACGAATTTACTTCCTTAAGAAATAATGTCCAAAAATACACTTGCAAAAGCACTTACGAAAATACACTTACATAAATGTTTGAGTTTGGAGATGACCGAAAACCCAGGGACCACTGTACATTGCAAAGCTGATTTGCAGTGCATTTTAGTTACTTTAGAGGAAGCTTGAAATTTTTTCTTCAGACAGGAGACATAAACAGCTTACCAACTTTTATGTACAAAAAAGCTTCACAGGTACTGTCACCAATTATAGCAACACTATTCAATAAATCCATTGAAGCCTCTACCTTTCCATCAATTCTCAAAATAGTTAGGGTCACCCCGATCCACAAAGGAGGTGATCAAACAGACCTGAATAATTATAGACCAATTTCTAATTTACCATTGCTTTCTAAAATATTCGAAAAATTAATTCATAGACAAATCTATTCCTACCTCGTCTCACACAATGTACTCAACCCCTGTCAATTTGGATTCAGGACAAACAAGAGCACAAACGATGCTATTACGCACATGTTGGAGTTAATATATACAGCACTTGAGAAAAGAAGTCCCACTGGGAATCTTCATTGATCTCCGCAAAGCTTTTGATACAGTCGACCATGATTTACTGCTCACAAAATTAGCACACTATGGTATAAGGGGGCACTCACTCAACTACCTAAAATCATACCTCACCAACAGAAGCCAATACGTGTACACAAATGGAGCGAACTCTTCCACACAACCAATTACAGTCGGAGTCCCTCAAGGAAGTGTCCTGGGGCCACTCCTATTCCTCATTTACATAAATGACCTACCGAATGCATCACAACTACTCAAACCCATTTTATTTGCAGATGACACAACATATGTCTTCTCTCACCCAAATCCAGTTATACTGGCCAACACTGTTAATGCCGAATTACAGAAAATATCAACATGGATGACGACTAACAAGCTTACTCTCAATACTGACAAGACCTACTTCATACAGTTTGGAAGCAAAGCCACAAATGTTCCACTTAACATAACACTTAATGGTACACCCATCACAAGACTCACAGAGGGAAAATTCCTAGGAATCCACCTTGACAGTAGCCTTAAATTCCAAACACATATACAACAAATTTCCAAGAAAATCTCGAAGACAGTAGGCATATTATCAAAGATACGCTATTATGTACCTCAATCAGCTCTCCTTGCACTATATCATTCACTTATCTACCCGTATCTCACCTATGGAATCTGTGCATGGGAATCAACAACGTTAAATCACCTTAGACCACTCATAACACAACAAAAGGCCGCAGTCAGAATGATAACAAATTCCCACTCTAGACAGCATACTCCACCAATATTCAAAAGTCTCAAACTACTCACCGTAAAGAACATTCATACTTACTCTTGTGCCTACTACATATATAAAACTTTACACTCTAATATAAACCCTCTGCTCAAAACTCTCCTCACCAACTTTAATAGGACCCATGACCACAACACACGACACAGATCACTTTTTGATATACCCCGTGTTCATATCAACCTATGTAAAAATTCTATGCACATAAAGGGCCCCAGAATCTGGAATTCATTACCAGTAAATATTAAGATAATCTTGTCTGAAAATCAATTTAAGACTCAACTCAAAAACCACCTACTCACCCAAACCTAAATGATCATGCTATAAACTACTTTGAAAAATGCTCATTGTTACTTTCCTATACGATATTCTCAATTTTTAATAATATGTTACTATTATGTTACCCCCTACTCATATTATAAGTTAATGTCAAAAATGCTCAATGTTATTTTCCTTAAGATAATCTCAATTCCATATTATCATTCAAGAATCTTAACACCTGTAACAATCTAGGATCTAATATCATTATATAATAATTTAAACAGTAAAATTTCATCATATTGTAATTTTGAAAATAATTTTTAACTAGAATAAACTCAATAAATTTCTCTAATATTAAGTACATAGTTTTTAAGGACTAGAATAAGCTGCCACTAATGCCATGGCATGTCAGTGGCTCTCCTTGCACTCAATTTACATTGTAACTTCCGATACCCATGTAATCTGCAATGAAATAAAATTTGTTTGTTTGTTTGTTTGTTTGAAGCGGTCATTGTGTACCTGCTGCGTTTAGATTTTTTTTATGGTTTAGAATGAATATTTAAAATCTAAAATAACACTTTCAGAACTTGTATAACATCAACTCTTTCATAAAGTAATATGAAAGCTGGAATGTTTGTGTTCACGACAGTGTTTTACTCTATTTACAGGTACGTACAGTATACAGTGGACCCCCGGATTACGTACTGCTCCAAACTCGAACAATTATGTAAGTGTATTTTTGTAAGTGCCTTTGTAAGTGTATTTTTTGGGGTTTAAAAGGACTAATCTAATTTACATTATTCTTTATGGGAACACATTCATTTGGTAACGGCACTTGAACAGCATTTTGAAACGAAATAATGACGTAATCCAGGGGTCCACTGTATATGGTACTGTATATACTGTATTTAACATTGATGCAAACAATACTCGATTTCGTAAGATAAAAGTTATTGTACGATTTAAAAATACTCAAATATCTTTGCTTGCTAATAATGAAATCAACTATATAAACATTAAGTTACAAAATGTAAAGATTAATACATAGTCATTTTTAATATATTATTTACAAAAATACTCCATTCCAAGTGTCAACTGTACAATAATGAATAAAAAACCATTGTTCTTAGTGTGAAATCAGGGAAAAAAAACATAAGAGCATTGTAACTAAGTTGGGGTGAAAGAGACAACACCCAAGAATACATTTTGGGGTTGACTGTATGCCTAAAGTATGATTGTTACTTTGTA
The DNA here is from genome assembly GCA_009830355.1 of Cherax destructor. Taxonomy (NCBI): domain Eukaryota; kingdom Metazoa; phylum Arthropoda; class Malacostraca; order Decapoda; family Parastacidae; genus Cherax; species Cherax destructor. Next base: position 15,303 of record WNWK01035840.1, on the reverse strand, counting down.
CATACTGTCCTCAAACTAGTTTTATATGTGATAGTACCAGTGTCCTTTCATAAATCCATTAATGTTAACCAGAATGTGACCTTGAATATTGTTACACTTAATTTCATCTTTGTTACTTTAGAACTGTGCTTAAAAATGCAGATTTTTATGCATATCGAGGAGGTACATATTCAGTAGGAATAAATATAATGCTCTCTCATGGACAACAATTTTTTTTCTTCATGGACAACCTTGTTTTTTCCTCGAGAACAGCCTAGTTGTTTTCCAAAAATAACTCATTGGTTTCAGTTTTTCTTTTACTAACTCATTGTGTTATGACACTCACTAGTTGTAGCTTTGTATGAAAGAAGCCAAATGTTTCATCTTCATCAAAAAAGTTTTCTGGAGATATTCAGTTTGTTCGTGTGTACTCACCTAGTTGTGGTTGCAGGGTTTAAGACATAGCTCCAGGCCCCACCTTTTCACTGGCTGCTACTGGGTCACTCTCCCTGCACCATGAGCTTTATCATACCTCTTCTTAAAACTATGAATGGATCCTGCCTCCACTACATCACTTCCCAGACTATTCCACTTCCTGACAACTCTGTGACTGAAGAAATACTTCCTAACATCCCTGTGATTCATCTGAGTCTTCAACTTCCAACTGTGACTCCTTGTTGCTGTGTCCCATCTCAGTGTGTGTACTCACCTAATTGTGGTTTCAGGGGTCGAGACTCAGCTCCTGGCCCTACCTCTTCACTGTGTGTGTGACCCAACAATTAATATTTGCACCAATAACACATTACAGTTGTGACCGGGTGTGGACTAGTGCATTGCTCATTACTTTATAATTTGTTCATGATTGTAACCATGTATAAACGTAAGTAAATTTACTTACATGATTCATTACCTTTGTAACTTGTGAGTTCATTACCTTTGTAACTTGTGAGTTCATTACCTTTGTAACTTGTGAGTTCATTACCTTTGTAACTTGTGAGTTCATTACCTTTGTAACTTGTGAGTTCATTACCTTTGTAACTTGTGAGTTCATTACCTTTGTAACTTATGAGTTCATTACCTTTGTAACTTGTGAGTTCATTACCTTTGTAACTTGTGAGTTCATTACTTTGTAACTTGTGAGTTCATTACCTTTGTAACTTGTGAGTTCATTACCTTTGTAACTTGCTCAGCTATCAAAACTTTGGGGTCCAGTCCTTGGACCCATTATGTACCTCTGTAATCTTTTGACTACCGCCCACACCATGGGTATGGGGTGCATAATAAAGATATTAAACTAACTCTACACAACATTACACTATCACTATATAATACACTACGGTATCACTCACTATATGGTGCCTATACAAACATTACACTATCACTATATAATACACTACGGTATCACTCACTATATGGTGCCTATACAAACATTATACTATCACTATATAATACACTACGGTATCACTCACTATATGGTGCCTATACAAACATTACACTATCACTATATAATACACTACGGTATCACTCACTATATGGTGCCTATACAAACATTACATTATCACTATATAATACACTACGGTATCACTCACTATATGGTGCCTATACAAACATTACACTATCACTATAATACACTAGGTATCACTCACTATATGGTGCCTATACAAACATTACACTATCACTATATAATACACTACGGTATCACTCACTATATGGTGCCTATACAAACATTACATTATCACTATATAATACACTACGGTATCACTCACTATATGGTGCCTATACAAACATTACACTATCACTATAATACACTACGGTATCACTCACTATATGGTGCCTATACAAACATTACACTATCACTATATAATACACTACGGTATCACTCACTATATGGTGCCTATACAAACATTACACTATCACTATATAATACACTACGGTATCACTCAATATATGGTGCCTATACAAACATTACACTATCACTATATAATACACTATGGTATCACTCACTATATGGTGCCTATACAAACATTACACTATCACTATATAATAAACTATGGTATCACTCACTATATGGTGCCTATACAAACATTACACTATCACTATAATACACTACGGTATCACTCACTATATGGTGCCTATACAAACATTACACTATCACTATATAATACACTACGGTATCACTCACTATATGGTGCCTATACAAACATTACACTTTCACTATAATACACTACGGTATCACTCACTATATGGTGCCTATACAAACATTACATTATCACTATATAATACACTACGGTATCACTCACTATATGGTGCCTATACAAACATTACACTATCACTATAATACACTACGGTATCACTCACTATATGGTGCCTATACAAACATTACACTATCACTATATAATACACTACGGTATCACTCACTATATGGTGCCTATACAAACATTACACTATCACTATATAATACACTACGGTATCACTCACTATATGGTGCCTATACAAACATTACACTATCACTATAATACACTACGGTATCACTCACTATATGGTGCCTATACAAACATTACACTATCACTATAATACACTACGGTATCACTCACTATATGGTGCCTATACAAACATTACACTATCACTATATAATACACTACGGTATCACTCACTATATGGTGCCTATACAAACATTCCATTATCACTATATAATACACTATGTTATCACTCACTATATGGTGCCTATACAAACATTTCTATGGTGTATAAATAACTTTCGTAAACTTACTTTAGTTGTATCCCGCTGGCCTAGTGGTTAGCACTCCCCTCTGGAGATTTATAACTCCAAAGCGTTGTGGGTTCGAGCCCCGCCTTTATCCTAAGTTGTTTAATTCTGTTAAGTTAGTCCCTGCCTTTATCCTTAGTGAGTCGAAGATAATGGACGTCAAATTAATTGGTTACTATCACCCTCTCCTGGAGGCCACCACACCACTGACAGATCCTGACATCGCCCTCATTCTTAAGAAGACGCCTCGGCCATTCGGTAAAAGATGTAAAATAGTGAACAGCCATCAATTACTTAGTGGACATCTTGTACCCAGGGGTCATGGCCGCTTTGTTCTGATAGATAACGATCACATCGTGTCATTCTACTTCTGCTTGGATGGGACCTTACTCTACTATGACGGTGGCGATTCTTAGACCGCCCGCAAACTGATTATCAAGTATTACCAAAAGACCCCCTCCTTCAAAAGAATCACAAATGTTACTGAAGTACGTCAGTTCAGCGGCACCTGCGCGTACCAAGCATTCTCCTTCATGGATATAGTGGTCAGCTCCGGGCTCACGGACCCCGATGACATCATCCGCTGGTTCACCATCAGGATGAAGTATTTCTCTGATATTAAGGCAATCAAACTGGTCAAAGAAATGTTAAATGAATTCGAGAACAATATAGTCACTTCAAGCAAAGATCCAGAAGACAGCGTATTGACGGATCCTATGAAACGTTATGCACTAGATGCAAGAAGGAAGTCTATTAAACGTCCACTAGACAGTGAGACGCCCTCAGCCCCACCACAAAAAATAATAAAAGTCTGAGTTAGCAGACAGAGAGAACACCAGGTACTGTAAGGCTCCTGGGCTACAGTTACTGTGAGGCTCCTGGGCTACAGGTACTGTGAGGCTCCTGGGCTACAGGTACTGTGAGGCTCCTGGGCTACAGGTACTGTGAGGCTCTGGGCTACAGGTACTGTGAGGCTCCTGGGCTACAGGTACTGTGAGACTCCTGGGCTACAGGTACTGTGAGGCTCCTGGGCTACAGGTACTGCGAGGCTCCTGGGCTACAGGTACTGTGAGGCTCCTGGGCTACAGGAACTGTGAGGCTCCTGGGCTCAGGTCTGTGAGGCTCCTGGGCTACAGGTACTGTAAGGCTCCTGGGCTACAGGTACTGTGAGGCTCCTGGGCTACAATTACTGTGAGGCTCCTGGGCTACAGGTACTGTGAGGCTCCTGGGCTACAGGTACTGTGAGGCTCCTGGGCTACAGGTACTGTGAGACTCCTGGGCTACAGGTACTGTGAGGCTCCTGGGCTACAGGTACTGCGAGGCCCTGGGCTACAGGTACTGTGAGGCTCCTGGGCTACAGGTACTGTGAGGCTCCTGGGCTACAGGTACTGTGAGGCTCCTAGGCTACAGGTACTGTGAGGCTCCTGGGCTACAGGTACTGTGAGGCTCCTGGGCTACAGGTACTGTGAGGCTCCTGGGCTACAGGTACTGTGAGGCTCCTGGGCTACAGGTACTGTGAGGCTCCTGGGCTACAGGTACTGTGAGACTCCTGGGCTACAGGTACTGTGAGGCTCCTGGGCTACAGGTACTGCGAGGCTCCTGGGCTACAGGTACTGTGAGGCTCCTGGGCTACAGGAACTGTGAGGCTCCTGGGCTACAGGTACTGTGAGGCTCCTGGGCTACAGGTACTGTGAGGCTCCTGGGCTACAGGTACTGTGAGGCTCCTGGGCTACAGGTACTGTGAGGCTCCTGGGCTACAGGTACTGTGAGGCTCCTGGGCTACAGGTACTGTGAGGCTCCTGGGCTACAGGTACTGTGAGACTCCTGGGCTACAGGTACTGTGAGGCTCCTGGGCTACAGGTACTGCGAGGCTCCTGGGCTACATGTACTGTGAGGCTCCTGGGCTACAGGTACTGTGAGGCTCCTGGGCTACAGGTACTGTGAGGCTCCTAGGCTACAGGTACTGTGAGGCTCCTGGGCTACAGGTACTGTGAGGCTCCTGGGCTACAGGTACTGTGAGGCTCCTGGGCTACAGGTACTGTGAGGCTCCTGGGCTACAGGTACTGCGAGGCTCCTGGGCTACAGGTACTGTGAGGCTCCTGGGCTACAGGTACTGTGAGGCTCCTGGGCTACAGGTACTGCGATGCTCCTGGGCTACAGGTACTGTGAGGCTCCTGGGCTGCAGGTACTGTGAGGCTCCTGGGCTACAGGTACTGTGAGGCTCCTGGGCTACAGGTACTGTGAGGCTCCTGGGCTACAGGTACTGTGAGGCTCCTGGGCTACAGGTACTGTGAGACTCCTGGGCTACAGGTACTGTGAGGCTCCTGGGCTACAGGTACTGTGAGGCTCCTGGGCTACAGGTACTGTGAGGCTCCTGGGCTACAGGTACTGTGAGGCTCCTGGGCTACAGGTACTGTGAGGCTCCTGGGCTACAGGTACTGTGAGGCTCCCGGTGATATTTTCAAATGAAACAAACAATAATGACAGGAGTCAAGGGTTCATCATATACGTGATGTAGTAATATATAGCATCAGTACACAGTTACAACAGTAACTGTGTACGGAGTATCCAAGGAATGGCGCTGCTCAGACAAAATGCTTCATCATAATAATATCTTTATTTACTACAAGTACATGTACAAGGTATACAGTCGTAGCTGACATCACTGACATACTACTGTAGAGAAAGCCGCTTGTTATGCTGACCATTTCCCGCAAATTGTGTCAGTTTTGTCCCAGGATGCCACCCACACCAGTCCACTAACACCCAGGTACCCATTTTAAACTGATGGGTGAACAGGGACAGGGACAGCAGGTGTCTTATGGAAACGTCCCTATTTTTTCCAGCCGTACCGGACGAGATTCGATCTCCGGACCTCAGAGTGTGAGCTGAGTGCACTAGCGATCGAGCTACGGGACACTAAAGGTCTACTACTTCAAATTATTATTGTAATCATAACTAAGCGTCAAACCTACAAGGGTCATACAGTTACCATTTCGTGTATTAATATTGGTAGAATTACCAACAATTTTTTTTTTTTCAACAAGTCGGCCGTCTCCCACTGAGACAGGGTGACCCAAAAAGAAAGAAAATCCCCCAAAAAAAAATACTTTCATCATCATTCAACACTATCACCACACACATACATAATCACTGTCTTTGCAGAGGCGCTCAGATACGACAGCTGAGAATTGTCCCTCCCAGTTGTCACTATCCCAGACCCCTCCTTTAAAGTGCAGGCATTGTACTTCTCATTTCCAGGACTCAAGTCCAACTAAATCAATTAACTGGTTTCCCTGAATCCCTTCACAAAATGTTACCCTGCTCACACTCCAACAGATCGTCATGTCCCAAAACCATTCGTCTCCATTCACTCCTATCTAACACGCTCACAATGCTTGCTGGAAGTCCAAGCCCCTCGCCCACAATACCTCCTTTACCCTTTCCCCTCCAACCTTTTCTAGGACGACCCCTACCCCGATTTATACACTCTCCAAGTCATTCTACTTTGATCCATTCTCTCTAAATGACCAAACCACCTCAACAACCCTTCTTCAGCCCTCTGACAAATACTTTTAGTAACTCCACACCTTCTCCTAATTTCCACATTCCGAATTTTCTGCATAATATTTACACCACACATTGCCCTTAGACAGGACATCTCGACTGCCTCCAGCCTCCTCCTCGCTGCAGCATTTGCAACCCATGCTTCACACCCATATAAGAGTGTTGGTATGACTATGCTTTCGTACATTCCCTTCTTTGCCCCACAGATACCTCAACGCACCACTCACCTTTTTTTCTTCATCAATTCTATGGTTAACCTCATCCTTCATAAACCCATCCGCTGACACGTCAACTCCCAAATATCTGAAAACATTTACTTCTTCCATAATCCCTCTCTCCAATGTGATATCCAATTTTTCTTTATTTAAATCGTTTGATACCCTCATCACCTTACTCTTATCTATGTTCACTTTTAACTTTCTACCTTTACACACTCTCCCAAACTCGTCCACTAACCTTTGCAACTTTTCTTTAGAATCTCCCATAAGCACAGTATCATCAGCAAAAAGTAACTGTGTCAACTCCCATTTGCATTTAATTCTCCAAAATTTAATCCCACCCCTCTCCCCAACACCCTAGCATTTACTTCTTTACAACCCCATCTATAAATATATTAAACAACCATGGTGACATTACACATCCCTGTCTAAGACCTACTTTTACCGGAAGTAATCTCCCTCTCCTACACACCCTAACCTGAGCCTCACTATCCTCATAAAAACTCTTTACAGCCTTCAGTAACTTACTACCTATTCCATACACTTGCAACATTTGCCACATTGCTCCCCTATCCACTCTATCATATGCCTTTTCTAAATCCATAAATGCAATAAAAACTTCTCTACCTTTATCTAAATACTGTTCACATATATGCTTCACTGTAAACACTGATCTACACATCCCCTACCCACTCTAAAACCTCCTTGCTCAACTGCAATCCTACTCTGTCTTACCTCTAATTCTTTCAATAATAGCCCTGCCATACACTTTACCTGGTATACTCAGTAAACTTATTCCCCTATAATTTTTACACTCTCTTTTATCCCCCTTCCCTTTATATAAAGGAACTATACATGCTCTCTGCCAATCCCTAGGTACCTTCCCCTCTTTCATACATTTATTAAACAAAAATACCAATTACTCCAGCACTATATCCCCCCCTGCTTTTAACATTTCTGTCATGATTCCGTCAATTCCAGCTGCTTTACCCCCTTTCATTCAACGTAATGCCTCACGCACCTCCCCCACACTCACATCCTGCTCTTCTTCACTCCTAAACGATGTTGTACCTCCCTGGCTAGTACATGAAATTACCGCCTCCCTTTTTTCATCGACATTTAAAAGTTCCTCAAAATATTCCCGCCATCTACCCAATACCTCCAGCTCCCCATCTACTAACTCCCCTACTCTGTTTTTAACTGACAAATACCTTGTTTATCTCACTCCAAATTTTTTTCTTGTTTTCAGCAAAATTTCTTGACAGAGCCTCTCCCATTCTTTCATCCGCTCTTCTTTTGCACTCTCTCACCACTCTCTTCACCTTTCTTTTACTCTCCATGTACTCTGCTCTTCTGTTAACACTTCTGTTTTGTAAAAAACTCTCATAAGCTACCTTTTTCTCTTTTATCACACCCTTTACTTCTTCATTCCACCACTCACTCCCCTTTCCTCCTGCACCCACCCTCCTATAGCCACAAACTTCTGCCCCACATTCTAATACTGCATTTTTAAAACTATCCCAACTCTCTTCAACCCCCCCACTACTCCTACTTGCACTAGCCCACTTTTCTGCCAATAGTTGCTTATATCTCACCCTAACTTCCTCCTCCCATAGTTTATACACTTTTACCTCTCTCTTACTTGCTGTTGCCATTTTCTTTTTGTCCCATCTACCTTTTACTCTAACTGTAGCTACAACCAAATAATGATCTGATATATACGTTGCCCCTCTATAAACATGTCATCCTGAAGCCTACTCATCAACCTTTTATCCACCAATACATAATCCAACAAACTACTTTCCTTACGTGCTATATCATACCTTGTATATTTATTTATCCTCTTTTTCATAAAATATGTATTACTTATTACCAAACCTCTTTCTACACATAGCTCAATTAATGGTTCCCCATTTACATTTACCCCTGGCACCCCAAATTTACCTACTACTCCCTCCACAACATTTTTACCCACTTTAGCATTAAGATCCCCAACCACAATTACTCTCTCACTTGGTTCAAAACTCCCCACACACTCACTCAACATTTCCCAAAATCTCTCTCTCTCCTCTACACTTCTCTCTTCTCCAGGTGCATAAACACTTACTATAACCCACTTTTCACATCCAACCTTTATTTTACTCCACATAATCCTTGAATTTATACATTTATATTCCTTCTTTACCTGTCATAACTGATTATTCAACATTATTGTCACTCCTTCTTTAGCTCTAACAAGTGCAACTAATGTGACATTTTATTGTGGCAACGTTTCGCTCTCCAGGAGCTTTGTCAAGCAGTTACAAACAATACCTGGACACACAGGGTATATATATATATATGCTCAGTGAGGTTTAATACTAGTGGTGGTAGAAGTAGTAATGATATAAGTAGTAGTAGTAAAATAATAAGTTGAACAATCAACTTGCACATAAGTAAAAGGTGAAAGCAATTACTTGGGTAGCATAAAAATATAGGTTGTGAAAATGTTACTAAAATCTTTAGGTGCAGTGCTGTGTCTTCCTTTGCAGATGACACCCGAATCTGTATGACAGTGTCCACCGTTGAAGACACTGCAAGACTCCAAGCAGACATAAACCAAATCTTTAAATGGGCTGCAGAAAACAATATGAAGTTCAATGATGAGAAATTTCAATTACTCATATATGGAAAACGTGAGGAAATTAAAATCTCATCAGAGTATAAAACAAATTCCAACCACACAATAGAGAGAAAAACTAATGTCAAAGACCTGGGAGTGATCATGTCAGAGGATCTCACCTTCAAGGACCATAACACTGTAGCAATCGCATCTGCTAGAAAAATGACAGGATGAATAATGAGAACCTTCAAAACCAGGGATGCCAAGCCCATGTTGACACTTTTCAGGTCGCTTGTTCTATCTAGGCTGGAATATTGCTGCACACTAACTGCACCTTTCAAGGCAGGTGAAATTGCTGACCTAGAAAATGTGCAGAGAACCTTCACCGCACGCATAAGTGCGATAAACCACCTCAACTACTGGGAACGCTTGAAGTTCCTAAACCTGTACTCTCTAGAACGCAGGCGGGAGAGATACATTATTATATATGTAATAACTATGTATAACTATGCCTACCTGCCTGGAGTCTACCTGGAGAGAATTCCAGGGGTCAACGCCCCCGCGGCCCGGTCCGTGAGCAGGCCTCCTGTTGGACCAGAGCCTGATCAACCAGGCTGTTACTGCTGGCCACACGCAGTCCAATGTACGAACAACAGCCTGGCTGGTCAGGTACCGACTTTAGGTGCCTGTCCAGTGCCTGCTTGAAGACAGCCAGGGGTTTGTTGGTAATCCCCCTGATGTATGCTGGGAGGCAATTGAACAATCTTGGGCCCCTGACACTTATTGTGTTGTCCCTCAACGTGCTAGTGGCACCCCTGCTCTTCATTGGGGGATGTTACATCGCCTGCCGAGTCTTTTGCTTTCGTAGGGAGTGATTTTTGTGTGCAAGTTTGGTACTAAGCCCTCGAGAATTTTCCATGTGTATATAATAATGTATCTCTCCCGCCTGCGTTCTAGAGAGTACAGGTTTAGGAACTTAAAGCGTTCCCAGTAGTTGAGGTGGTTTATCGCACTTATGCGTGCGGTGAAGGTTCTCTGCACATTTTCAAGGTCAGCAATTTCACCCGCCTTGAAAGGTGCCGTTAGTGTGCAGCAATATTCCAGCCTAGATAGAACAAGCGATCTGTAAAGTGTCAACATGGGCTTGGCATACCTGGTTTTGAAGGTTCTCATTATCCATCCTGTCATTTTTCTAGCAGATGCAATTGCTACTTTGTTATGGTCCTTGAAGGTGAGATCCTCTGACATGATCACTCCCAGGTCTTTGACATTAGTTTTTCGCTCTATTGTGTGGTTGGAATTTGTTTTATACTCTGATGAGATTTTAATTTCCTCACGTTTTCCATATATGAGTAATTGAAATTTCTCATCATTGAACTTCATATTGTTTTCTGCAGCCCATTTAAAGATTTGGTTTATGTCTGCTTGGAGTCTTGCAGTGTCTTCAACGGTGGACATTGTCATACAGATTCGGGTGTCATCTGCAAAGGAAGACACGACACTGTGGCTTATATCCCTGTCAATATCTGATATGAGGATGAGGAAGAGGATGGGAGCGAGTACTGTGCCTTGTGGAACAGAGCTTTTCACAGTAGCTGCCTCAGACTTTACTCTGTTGACTACTACACTTTGTGTTCTACATGTTAGGAAATTATAGATCCATCTACCAACTTTTCCTGTTATTCCTTTATCACGCATTTTGTGTGCTCTTACACCATGGTCACACTTGTCAAAGGCTTTTCCAAAATATGTGTATATAACATCTGCATTCTGTTTATAAGAACATAAGAACATAAGAAAGAAGGAACACTGCAGCAGGCCTACTGGCCCATGCGAGGCAGGTCCAAATCTCCAACGGCTTAAGCCAATGCCCCGACCCAGCAAGGTCAGGTTACATTCACTTAAGGAAGGAGCACTGCATCTGACCTAGTAGCACAACCTAGTCAGGACCAATTCACACCCAACCGCACCCACTCATATAATTGTCCAGCCGACCACCTGGTCAGGTCACTTCCACTTAAGGAATTAGTACAGGTCAGGTTACATTCACTTAAGGAAGGAGCACTGCATCTGACCTAGTACAAGCTCACACCCATCCACACCCACTCATGTATTTATCTAACCTATTTTTAAAACTACACAACGTCTTAGCATCTATGACGGTACTCGGGAGTTTGTTCCACTCATCCACAACTCTATTACCAAACCAGTGCTTTCCTATATCCTTCCTGAATCTGAACTTTTCCAACTTGAAACCATTGCTGCGAGTCCTGTCTTGTTTGGATATTTTCAGCACGCTATTTACATCCCCTTTGTATATTCCTGTTTTCCATTTGTACACCTCAATCATATCATCCCTAATTCTACGCCTTTCTAGAGAGTGCAGATTCAGGGCCCTCAGTCTATCCTCATAGGCAAGATTTCTGATACATGGGATCAACTTTGTCATCCTCCTCTGTACGTTTTCCAGTGCATTTATATCCATTCTGTAATACGGTGACCAAAACTGTGCAGCATAATCTAAATGAGGCCTAACCAAAGATATATAGATGTGAATGAATGGTTCTCTGAACCATTCATTCACATCCTGTCTGACACTGCAACATCTTGGTATCTTAATACAGGGATTTCTTCGCTTGCCTATTCCTTGGGCACGACCTACTTCCACATTGAACAAATGTGACACCTCCTACAACTGCTGCACCTCTCCTGTCTACAGTATATAGCTCCCTCTGCTCATACGCTGTTATTCTTTTCAAGATTGATGGACTGACAACATCTACTCAAGATTGAGGGCCTGACAACCTCACACTCCTCCTGTTCTTCACGATTCTCCTTTGTATGGACTGATGAAGCCACTGTGTGGCGAAACGTTTCCTCAATAAAGATACACAAGTGTTGCATATGTGTCTAATTTACCAAAGATATATAGAGTTGAAGAACAACCTGAGGACTTCTGTTATTTATACTTCTTGATATGAAGCCAAGGATTCTGTTAGCTTTATTGCGAACACTTATGCACTGTTGTCTAGGCTTCAGATTACTACTAACCAGAACTCCTAAATCCTTCTCGCAATTACAAGTAATAAGATCTATATTATTCAGCTTATATGTGGCATGGTTATTGTCCTGCCCAACATTTAGAACTTTGCATTTGTTTACATTAAACTGCATCTGCCACTTCTCCGACCACTGCATCAGTCTATTCAAATCATCCTGGAGTGCTCTAATGTCCTCGTTTGAATGAATTGGACGGCCTATTTTGGTGTCATCAGCAAATTTACTTATGCTACTATTTATTCCCTCATCTATGTCGTTTATGTAAATTGTAAACAACAGGGGGCCCAAAACTGACCCCTGTGGAACACCGCTTGAGACACGCCCCCATTCTGATTTCTCCTCATTTATGCAAACTCTCTGCCGCCTATTAGTCAACCATGCCTCTACCCAGGAAAAAATTTCCCCTATTCCGTGTGCCTTAAGTTTCCTCAGTAGCCTCTGATGTGGAACTTTATCGAAAGCCTTACTGAAGTCCATATACACAATATCATATTCATTACCATGATCTACTTCCTCAAACACCTTAGTGAAAAAAGTTAGTAAATTCGTAAGACATGAACGCCCCTTTGTAAAACCGTGTTGAGATTCATTAATCAATTTATGCTTTTCAAGATGGCTACGAATTGCCTCGGCAATTATTGATTCCATAAATTTACCAACTATGGAGGTAAGGCTTATTGGTCTATAGTTCGAAGCTAAGGACCTGTCACCTGCCTTGTAAATAGGTATTACATTTGCCCTTTGTCGTAGTGGTCCAGTAGTTGGGACAGACAGGAGCGGCCTGCTCTAAACCCATGCTGTCCTGGGTTGTGCAATTGATGGGTATCAAGATGGGTGGCGATCTTGCTTCTTAGAACCCTTTCAAAGATTTTTATGATATGGGACGTTAGCGCTATTGGTCTGTAGTTCTTTGCTATTGCTTTACTGCCCCCTTTGTGGAGCGGGGCTATGTCTGTTGTTTTTAGCAGCTGCGGGACGATCCCAGTGTCCATGCTTCCTCTCCATAAGATGTTAAAAGCATGTGATAGGGGCTTCTTGCAGTTCTTGATGAACACGGAGTTCCATGAGTCTGGGCCTGGAGCAGAGTGCATGGGCATGTCATTTATTGCCTTTTCGAAGTCATTTGGCGTCGTGGTGATGTCAGAAAGGCATGCGTCTGTCAAATTCTGTGGCACTCTCATAAAAAAATCATTTAGGTTTTCGATTTTCAGTCTGGTTAGCGGCTCGCTAAAAACTGAGTCATACTGGGACTTAAGTAACTCACTCATTTCCTTGCTGTCATCTGTGTAGGACCCATCCCGTTTAAGTAGGGGCCCAATACTGGTTGTTGTTCTCGACTTTGATTTTGCATAGGAAAAGAAATACTTTGGGTTTCTTTCAATTTCATTTATGGCTTTTTGTTCTTCCCGCGTTTCTTGATTCCTGTAGGATTCCTTTAGTTTTAATTCGATGTTTGCTATTTCTCTGACTAGTGTCTCCCTACGTATTTCAGATATATTGACCTCCTGTAGCCGCTCCGTTATTCTTTGCCTTCGCCTGTATAGGGAGCGCCTCTCTCTGTCTGACTTTTTTGGGTTATCCTGGGTTCTCTACACATATGCTGCTATGTATGATAATGTATGTAAATGTATTTGTGTATACCTGAATAAACTTACTTACTTACTTACTTACTAATTCTCCTCCTTTTCCTTAAGGGAATTTGGCTTGAGCAAACCTCAAGTGCCACAGAGTTAATTTGTTCTAGACATAGGTTGGGATCCGTGATGCTTAGGCAATCATCCCAGTTTATATCATTTAGGACTTAGTTTACTTGGTCCCACCTTATGTTTTTGTTATTGAAGTTGAATTTGGAGAAGGCTCCCTCACGGCTGATCACATTTTGTTGATCTGGGGCTCCCCCCATGCATGTCTGAGTATATTGTTTTTGATATGGTGACATTTCGTATCAGATCATTGTTGGTGAAGATGAGGTCCAGCGTATTCTCTAATCTTGTGGGCTCCACTATTTGCTGGTTTAAGGTGAATTTGTTGCAGAGATTTAAAAGTTCATGCATGTGTGAATTTTCATCTGAGCTGCCTCCTGGTGTTATCTCTGCTACCACATTGTTTGCAATGTTCCTCCATTTTAGGTGCCTGAGGTTGAAATCCCCCAGTAGCAAGATGTTGGGAGCAGGAGCTGGAAGATTTTCCAGACAGTGGTCAATTTTCAGAAGCTGTTCCTGGAATTGTTGGGACGTTGCATCCGGGGGCTTGTAGACAACCACGATGACCAGGTTTTGATTCTCGACCTTTATTGCTAGTACTTCAACTACATCATTTGAGGCATTTAGTAGTTCTGAACATATAAGTGACTCTGTGATATACAGGCCAACCCCCCCTTTTTGCCTGTTCACTCTGTCACACCTGTATAGGTTGTAGCCCGGGATCCATATTTCATTGTCCAAGTGATCTCTTATGTGGGTCTCTGTGAAAGCGGCAAACATAGCGTTTGACTCTGTAAGCAGTCCACGAATGTAAGGTACCTTGTTGTTTGTTGTTGGCTTTAGACCCTGTATATTAGCAAAGATGAATGTAGTTGGATTGGTGGTATTGGTGGTAAGGAGGGGGGTCTTTTTTTCCTGGCTCTAATATCTGTTGTAATGGAGGAGGCCACTGACTGTGATTCCACTCTAGAAATGCCTACCATGTATCATTGTACCATGTCTCAATAAAGTATATTATTATTATTATTCTTATTATTATTATTATTATTATTATTATTATTATTATTATTATTATTATTATTATTATTATTATACACGTGGAAAATTCTCGAGGGATTAGTACCAAACTTGCACACGAGAGTCACTCCTACGAAAGCAAAAGACTCGGCAGGCGATGTAACATCCCCCCAAATGAAAAGCAGGGTGCCACTAGCACGTTGAGAGACAACACAATAAGTGTCAGGGGCCTAAGACTGTTCAACTGCCTCCCAACATACATCAGGGGGATTACCAACAAACCCATGGCTGTCTTCAAGCAGGCACTGGACAGGCACCTAAAGGCAGTACCTGACCAGCCAGGCTGTGGTTTGTATGTTAGACTGCGTGCGGCCAGCAGTAACAGCCTGG